>JBAMBO010003741.1:0-123918 GCA_037044535.1 Lordiphosa magnipectinata
ATTAAATTAAGGTCCAGGCATTTTTGGAGAGTGTCGTAAAAATGGCATTAATAATTATTAATGAAAGCGGACAATTTTAATATTGAATAAAATATAGTTTAAATTGTTTCAAAGCTCTAAGAAGCTGTGCTCGGACGCTCGAATCCAAATCGTAGGTTCGATGAGTGAAGGAGCGGATCCGCAAACCGAACCTTTGACTTTACGATGGGTCAGAACCTTTGGACCGCACCTTCTGCGGAATTTTTTTTGGCTTGTAGCCTCTAAACAGAAACCGACCTGAAGATGTTTCATTCCGCGGTGTCACAGAAATCTCTAGAGATTTTATCTTCGGTTGGTTTGCAAATCGCTCGAAAAATTCGTCGGTGTCACAGAACTTCAAAAGATTTCATTTTCTTATTTGAAAATCTAGTTAGAATAGAAGCTGTTCCAATTGAACTATCATCTGTAAAACCAGGGCTGCATCTCTCGCAAAAAATTTCCCTTATTTTAGTTAAGGGGTAATTTAATGTTCAAGTGATATTTATTGATTGTGTCATATGTTTTATGATGCATTTTTAAATTATAATTCAAATTTATATATTCATTTCATATTCTCCAAAAATAAAATGCGGAATTTAAAAATGTGTTCGCTCCACTCATGAAGGGTAACTTGCCAGCCCTTAGTCAGCTGGCTCTTATATAGATGGCGACCAAGCTGCAGATGGCGCCACTTGAGGTGGCTGCTTTTGCCAAATACGAAACACTTTGGTTGGTTTTCCGAATAATTATTAAAACATAAATTGCAATGTTTAAACTAATCAAATCATTTATTCATTTGATGCAACTTATCCAGAAAAATATTGTTGTTTACTTTTCCAAAACATATTTTAGTTGTCAAAATTGATTGGGTGGTGAGTTTTGCTAAATCTCCCGACAAAACACGTGAGATTTGAAACCAACCGAAAGAGATTTCAGTGACACCGAGAATTGGTTTTGGGTTGGAATTTGGTTGGAAGAGATTTCTGTGACACCGCTGATTATGTGTCGCAAAATCTGATTTTTTATATGATAATGGAGTTACAGTTCATATCGATAATAGCGCAGTTATCATAATTCTAAGTCCTTAATTAATCAAATGATATTATATTTGGGAACATTATACATATATTGAGCTTCTGGTCAGCTAAAAAGCGCGTGTGTACTGGTTGGTTTTGTTAGATCACAGCTACATATAACATTCTGTTCTTCTCATCTAAACCTTCTCAATCTGCACAAATCGCTCGCTATTATACTGATCATAATAGCTGGCCACAAATGAGAGACGACCCTGATACTTTAGATTCATTATGGTTTTAACCAAAGGCGGATGCTCATGTCCCAGTTCAAGCCAAAGTTTACCGCCAGGCTGAAGATGACGACAGGCCAGGTCAAATACCAAGCGAGCTACTTTTAGCCCATCCGAGCCACCATCCAAGGCATTAAGGTTCTCATAGCTGTAATAATGCCAATGCTAAAATCATCAGTTGAGTCAGATATTTAACATTTACTCACACCACCACCTCGGGATGCAGGAACTGAAACTCCTCTGTCTTTACATACGGTGGATTCGATATAATCAAATCAAATTTCTCGTCCTTTAACTTCTCTGGCATGTACTTGTTTTCTTCCATGGTGTGATTGTAAACCTTAAAGCGCTCCTGTAGTCCTAACAATTTTGCATTATCCCAGGCCAGAGCCGTTGCCGCCTTGCTACGCTCAATGGCAGTGGCTTCCACTTGAGGCAATGTATGCAGCATGGATAGAGACATGGCACCCGATCCACAGCCTACCTCTAGCATATTCACATGTTTCTCATCCTTGTAGTTATCTATGACCAGACGCACAAACTCCTCCGTCTCCGGACGGGGTATAAAAACAGTGGGAGCAGTTTTTAGTGTAATATCCATAAAATCCCATTCGCCGATTATGTGTTGTAGTGGCATTCGAGCACAGCGTGCCTCCAATAATCGCTCAAAATCAGCTAACTGCAATTGGGTAAACTGCAACTGGCTGAAGCTGTCTGGAACAGTGTGCTGTATGTGAGAAAAGTGAGGATGCTTAAAAATTCCAAGAATACATTTTCTGAAAAAATTATGATTGTATTACAAATTTGCGCTGCAGAACATGCGATACTATGCATTTCAAGTTGAATTCGGTATCCTCCACGCCGGCGGTCTTGAGTTTTTTTACCCAACATCCAGACTCGAGGGCTTGCGTCACAGTAATCAGCTGATGGCTGCTGCTCCCACTGCTGAATCTGCTGATGGAATTTTGGAATTGCGTGGCCAAACGCATCGACCTTGTCATCATTTTGAACATATTTAATTTAGCTATTCAGTATTATCTAATGGATGTCTTTTCTGGATTTAGGTTACCAAGATTTTCTTGTGTACCCTGGGTTTATTTGGCCAGCCACAGAGTGGAAAGTATAACTCACTACGCCTGATCTCGTTATGTTAGGGTTCTACTTGATTTACAGTTATATTATATATTGATTTTATTTAAGAAATTTGAAATTAATAAATTTGTTTATTCTCGCGTGTTTATATTTACAGTGTTGGAAAGCGTTAACTTTTGGTTCAGTGTTGCCCATTTAGCTCTTTTGCCGCTGGCGGAACTAATTCTAAAACAGCGGCAAATATTTTAGTTATTTTGGAATATACTTCTCCCAAGATCCATAATGCTGAGTTTACATTGGGGCACAGTGCGGCACATTTCAGGGTCACAGTGGCACAGCGCAATGTGAACGGCCAATGCCTTGGCACAGAAATCGTGTGTCACAAAAACGAGTACTTTTCAATGTGAACACAAGTACTCATTTGGCGTCACAAAGGTTCTGTGACCGAGGCGGGCAATTAATTGAATAGCTGATCCAAAGTTTTTTTAATACTATCTCAAAATCAATCACAGCTTAGAAAAAAGGGGGTGGTGGTTGATGGTGGTTGGGGGGAACCAACACCATAAACCATAATTTTTTTATATATTTATATTTGTAATATATTTAGTAGTAGTAGTGTAAGTCGAAAAGTTATTGAATAACTAAAATAACAATTGTTAGTTTTATATTAAAACAAATGAAAAAAGAGTTTTTAAAAAACTCATCAATAAATATTATACGTATTCTAATATATTCATAAAATTCATAAGAACACTACTTAAAACATGACTAGAGAAATATTAATTTGACTCATATCAAGTTAATAATATGTATATTTACAATGTAAATCAAAAGTTATTGAATACCTAAAATAACCATTAGTATTAGTATTATTTCAAAACAAAAGAAAATTTCTTTATAAACTCGTCAATAAAAATAGCAATCAAATTCAATGTTCCAAGGGCTATATCCTAAAGCAATCTAAATCTATTGACAGGGACAAGGGTCAAAATGATCCAAAATATCCAAGAAGGAGAAGATTACTGGAGCTGTAAAAATACGATATTTGGAAAAGTGCAGATTTTTGGATTGTTAATTTTTTTGTTTTTGATATCGGCGAGAAATGGTTTTAAAAAATTATAAATAGAAATAAATTGGCAGGCTGCGCATATTAATAATTATAATATTAATTAATTAATATTATTACTCTATGCGCTAGAACTATATGGGCTAGAACTATACAAAAAGCACTAAAAAATACCAAAAAATGTAAATGTAAAAATGTAAGTTAACAGAGCTATCGATAACAAACTTATTGATATACACCTCAGGCGATCAAATTCAATTCAAAAATTTGATTTATTTCTTAGTACTTTTCAATGTGAACACAAGTACTGGCAAGTGGCACGTTTGTGACCACAATGAATTGAACAGCTGACCCAATGAGTTTGCTCAAAACTAGCTCAGTTGAATTTACTGTGACAAGCAAATCGCGTCTGTTCGTTTTCCTGTCACATTGCCAAATTTTCTTCTATTTTTATACCCTGTTCCCATTAAAAATGGGAAAAGGGGATCATGAAGTTGTGCAAATGTATGTAACAGCCAGAAGAAAGCTTCTCCGACCCTATAAAGTATATATATTCTTAATCAGCATCAACAGCCGAGTCGATATAGCCATGTCCGTCTGTCTTTCTGTCTGTATGAACTCGTCGATCTCAGAGACTATAAGAGCTAGAGACACAAATTTTGGCATGCACATAGGTGTATACCGTACCCAGATCAAGTTTGTTTCAGATTTTGAATATATCCCCCCTCCCCCCTTAAACCGCAAAAAACTGTCACAGTCACAATTTTAAAGTTACAACCTGGCGGCTTAATATATACTATCCTAGGCCCTATATCTAACTACTCTCAAAAGAAAAATAAGATACGAGCAAAAACACAAAAGTTATTAAACAATTAAGCTTATGGGAGCGGGGGAGGGGGGGGGGGGGCGGTATGCAGTCAGCAGGCCGCGAGTGTGTTTGTATGTGTTTCTCAATTGAACAGGGTATTTTGTAGTCGGGAAACTCGACTACAGCGCTCTTACTTGTTTTTTTAGGAGGCGTAAAATTTAAGCAACCTTCTGTAAAACAACACTTGTATGAAAATCTCGCAACATGTAAAAGGCGCTTAACTTACTCTGATTGAGTTTTTATACCCGTTACTCGTAGAGTAAAAGGGTATACTAAAGTCGTGCAAATGTATGTAACAGGCAGAAGGAATCATTTCCGACCATATAAAGTATATATATTCTTGATCAGCATCAACAGCCGAGTCGATATAGCCATGTCCGTCTGTCCGTCCGTCTGTCTGTATGAACACCAAGATCTCAGAGACTAGAAGAGCTAGAGCAACCAATTTGAAATGTAGACTCCTATTGTCTGCACGCAGATCAAGTTTATTTCAAATTTTTACCACGCCCACCCCCGCCCCCACAATAAAAAATGTTGAATAACTCCCACAATTTTTGAGATATCGATCTCAAATTTAAAACTTAAGTTTATATTCGCAACATCTATAAGCCCTCTCATTTTCATCAAGATCGGATGTATCGGATAAATAGCCGAGTTAAAAAAATGTTGCATACTTTTCGGCTGTCTCACCTCAGGCACACAGGATGGCTATTAAACATTTCTATGCATGAGTAACGGGTATATCGAAGTCGGTTAGAGCCGACTTTAACTTTCGCTCTCGTTGGACCCTAGGTAATTTGTTAACGTAACGCTAAGTACTGAGCAAAAAATACTTGTATCAATCTTTTACTAAATATTTATGCATAAACATCGTCGGTTGCTAATCAATCACTGCTGAATGATGAATGCAGTTTTAATACTAGTTCATCTGAAAGCGCCGACGAAGTTGAGGCATATATGATACTGCAGGAAAAGAAACTTTGTGATAAAAACTCATCAATTGTGTCCACAAATAAGCTACTGTATTCCATTAAGACTTTTCTCGCACTTAAACGTGTTAGAAACCATGAAAACGTTCTTAAATGGTGGTCAGAATCCTCCACAAAGTTTCCAGAACTGTACGAGATTTCAAAAGTCGTGCTTTCTGTTCCAGGTTAGCGTGGAACGCCTATTCTCTGGCGTAAAATTTATAATGAATCCGCTAAGAAGTTGCATGGACTCAACCACATTGAATGCAATTATGTTACTGCGAGCAATTCACAAGAATGCTACATAGTGGACGAATAAAATTTGAACTTAAATTTGCAAACTTATAATATATAAAATAATAATATGAAATGAGTATATAATGTTCTTACATGTTAACTACGTAAAAAAATACGAAATATGAAATAGTCGGTATAATTTTACTTTGAATGTGAAACCATTCATGTTGTGTTGAGTTTTGATTCGTTTAATTACACTGGAATAAAATGATTTAGAATTATTTCTGAATTTAATTGTTCCAATATTTATAATAAGCAGTACTTATACCGGTACGTACCGGTATACCGAAATAAAAATCCGGGTACCGTATCGAAACCGAAAACCGAAATTAGTTGTAAACCGAAATAGAACCTTTAACCGAAACATCCATTTCGGTACGTACCGGTATCGGTACCGGAACCGAAATTCGTTTCGGGATTAAGCCCTGCGGTTAACACATCTTTTTTCTGCAAAAGCCGAAATCGAACTGACTTCATAATATTTTCGTTTTCTCTCTCTCGTTTGGTCAACGCTCATCCAGTGTTCGGGGCTAACTTCGTTTTTCTACTTCGTGTTCGATCTCCACGAGAGAGAGTTTGAACCGTTTCACGATATGCTGACTCTTAGCCTTACGAATAGCTGAGAAAAGAACGTGTGAGTTTGTCATGGTGAAAAATAGACTTATTTCATGCCAAAAAAATAATGTAGTGACTATTTTCGTGAAATTTCATGCCACCAAATGTACTTATTTTGGTAAACACATGCTGCAAAGTCCGACTGGTTACACGCACACGCACACAAACTTAAAAGACTTTTATTAAATAACAGTTATTTTTGAACAGCGAAAAACGGTTAACTGTTATCTGCGAGCTCTGTATGTAAATTATATTTAGTTGCTGTTTCGGTAACAATGATGATGCGACCGATGGTGCACGTGTGGAATAGGCTGAGTTGATTATTAAATTCTTTTATTTGACAAGCTACGTCTGTGCGTTGTCAGTACCAAAATCAAACTGATCTCAAAGCTTCTTAAACCTAAAGCTTAACCCTATTCCGCTCTCTGCTGGCGACATCGGCTGCAGTCGTCGTTCAATGGAAGGCTGACATTGCCTCTCTTGCAAGGTCAGATTCCGACTTCTGCGGTGGCGACGGAGTTAGTGGCCGTGGACAACTTTGTCAGCATTTGGCCAGAAACAAATGCCCAGTGTCCAATTTTACTAAATTTGTTAACGTCCTACGTTAACTTGTAATGTATGAGCTCTTTGACAATTTCCAAAGAAATCTATAACATCATTCACAGCTTTTATATTTGATATTTGTTTATTGCTCTCATAAGCTTCTCTTCTTTACAATCAGACGTTGCTTTGTTGCTTTGCAACTGTTTTTTTAAAGCAAAATATGAAATCTCGGGTTTCAGAATACTACAGCCAATACTAGTACTGAACTCATAGTAGATGAATGTTTGTCCCCCGACAAAGTGCCCCCACTTAGTTAGTAATAAACAATGAATTGCTGAAGATTTTAGAACAATTTCTCGGCGTGAAAACCAACCGTAATATAAATCACTTGGTAGTAATTGTGATCTATACCGTCCACTCAAAGCCAAGTTGATTCATCATATGGTCAAACGGTTTCTTTCCGTCTATCATCATCACCATACTTCATCTTGTCACTTTACATCAAAAATTATTCACGTTTAGTTAGAAATGCAATTGTTTATAGTAAAATCTCCAGAGATTTCCAATATGTATCGTTGAATAAATTAATTAAATTTGTGAACCGAACCTCATTTTTCGATAAATTGATCCGGTTCGGGCTCAGGTTCGAGGAGTTCGGGTTTTTTGGGGTTCGAGAACCGGACCATGAACCTGGCGCTCTATATTTTTGACTCCTCGAACCTGAACCCGAACCGGGGCACTTTTTCGAAAAAAATATTGGAAATCTCTAGAGATTTTAGTATAAACGATTGCGCTTTGAACTAAGCTTTTATGACTTTTTATGTAAAAAGGTAACTAGATCTTTTGAAAAGAAACTGTTTGAATGAAATCTTCACAGCTTGGAACAGAATGTTATAATTCGCATAACGTGAGCCACTTGATCTAGTTACCGAGCAGACTTGTTTAACTTCACATATAAAGGTAAACAGTTTTAATTCGATTTGCAACGATATACTCGTATATACTTACATATACATTTCCGGACAGCACTGTATAACGTCGTTTCTTTTTATTTTATTCCCACATTTTGTATGCTTGAAAAAATGTACATTCATTTAATCAGGGTATTAACTTAAGCTCGATTAATGTGAACATATATCTAATGTCAAACTACATACACAGGAATAGAGGAAAGCTAAATTCGGTTCTGGAAAAGCTTATGTACCTTCGCACGTCACATATTTTATACATACCCTCTCTAATGGTATAACAAATATTTGTTATTGTTGCTGTCACCGCAAATTTCGGTCGGAGTGGCTTGATAAGTTTTGCTGGCTACGAAATAATGATGGACGTGAGATTTGCGCCGCATGTGACAAGTGCGCATGTGTAACCACCTAACCGGCCTCCAAAGACACGACAGTCTAGCTGTGCATATAAGGAATCCAAAAGCAAAAGAAAACCAAGTAAAAATAGACGGCTTTACAAATGAGAAAACTTCACACAACAAGCTGGTTCAAAATCCGGAATATGCGCTCATTATGTTCCTTATGATGCACAATCTCCCATTTGTATTGATGGACTTTTTTCACAATATGTTGCCGTTGTGAAATGAAATACCTCTTAAAAATTTAATTGGCCTTGCAAATGACGGCGCAAACACAATGGCTGGAAGTTTAAATAGCCTTAAAACCAAGCTAAGCGGGGCCACCAACTTGTTTTACTTAAAATGCACTTGCCATTCCCTACACCTTTGCCATCAAGCATTGAATTGCTATGCCGAAACATATATTCATATTTTGCGTGGAGCCTGAAAAGGACGCAGGAATTAAAAGAGTTCCAAGAAGTAAAACCACACAAAATTTTAGGAAAAGCCATGACAAGATGGCTGTAATTAGAATAAGTTATTGGGCGAATGCTTGAGCAGTGGGATGCTCTCCAATTATTTTTCTTAGCTCAGTCCCTCGAAGTCAACAATATTAAGTCAAAAGAACTAGTCAATTTAATGATCAAACCTGAAGTCAAAAGTTATTTATACTTTTTAAATTATATTCTTAAAATAATTAATGATTTAAATACGGAGTTTCAATCCGAACGTATTCGCTTACCTTTCCTTTATGTAAGACTAGAATCTACTTTAAAAGTAATTATCAATAACTTTGTTACATACTCATATGTAAAGAATTTAGAACTTAGTCGCTTTATTGATAGCGACTTAAATTCTTATTTATTGCCAGTTGACAAAATTTTTTTTGTTCTTAAAGCCCAAGAATATATGGATATCCGGAGTATAGAGAAATCCACAACTTTGAAAGTAAAGGGAACGGTGCGAGAGTTTTACTTAAAGCTGGTTCAGTAAATAGTGCAGCGCTTTGACTTTGGCCGAGAGGATATTAAATCTCTCATTATGATCACACAAGCCAATGTAATTTCTAGCGAAGAAACTGATATAATGCCACTAATTAAAAACTTTGAGTACTTATGTGAATCGGTTTTAGATTAAATTATTTCTCAATGGGCCATGTTAAAGTTAACTGAAGCTAAGTTCAAAAAAGAAGAGGAGATATCTTTATTTTGGGAAGAAGTAGCATAAGTGAAAAACGGGGCTAATATTAAAGTATTTAAGGAATTAGTACGATTTATAAGAAATATATTGTCCCTACCACATAGCTCTGCTTCGGCAGAGCGTAAATTTTTTGCCATCAGTTTGATAAAAACCAAATTGAGAAACAAACTCGAATTTGATTCAGTATTAAATATAATGCTATGCAAGGAACTATGTACGAGTACAGACCAACATTATGTGTGGTCTGTAAAAGACTTATAAATATATATAGCAACTGATCTCAGAGTGTGATTTAAATATTATGTGTAACCAATAATCACAGCACATTGAATATTGACTGTTTTGTTTTCATAATGTTAAGAAATTAATTAATACATCAAAAATGTTTTTGTTTTTACTTGTAATTTAGGAATTTTCCAGAAATGGAATGGATGTATAATTTTACGTTATTTAGGGTATTCACCAGCTCGCGTAAAAGCGTAATTGTGTAAATTTACGCGACGCATCTATTGAGCGCGTAAATCAGCTGTTTTTGACAGGCTGTGAATTTTGCTGTCACTTGTAAGGCTTGATACGTAAATGTAAATCAAAATAAAAATGCCAAGATAAAGTGTACAAGAAGCATTGATTAAGCGAAAAATTGACCTAGCGCTTCATGAAATAGAATGCATTGATGGTAGGTGTAAAAATCAAGCTAAGTACGAGCATGAAGAAATAAGAATACATAAGAAATCTTTTGGTATGGACCATGATGCTGTCTATGAAGTGATGGACGAGCTTATTCCTCCATCTTACTGCAATTGCATGCTGTCGGCGAGGAACCAAGTTCTGTGTGCCCAAATCAGTCAACTGGCGAACCAATATACTGCCATTTATCAATGATGGACGCTTTCTCCAAATGCTCCGTGTCACTAAAAGTCAGTTCGGGTTGATTGCCAAATTGATGCATGCTTTGTGCCGACTGTATTTCGACCCCGAATGGAACTTGAGTTAGCGATTTCAGTTTTTGGCTTGGAGTCGTCAAATGAAAATACATCAATAAGGAAAACTGCAACAATTTCTAGGTCTTGTTAGAGAGTGTTTGGAGCTATTTCGAGGAAAATGTGTCAGTTTATTTACTGGCCAGCTGCTGGTAACAGACAATTGATGTGAATTTTTTTTTGGTTGACCGCATAATTTGAAGACAAAAACCTCGAAATTGCTCGAGTGTACCAAGTGTATTTTGTCGATACTTTGAATAATTATACAACACTTCAAATCTTTACACTTTTACGCTTTTACGCAGATTTATTAAACATGCCCCAGGGCAGCAAAAAGTTGATAATTTATTTCCTAAGTGTTTTGTTGTTGTGTCGAAAACTTTTGGAGTTTACGCTTTTTGATTTACCCTTTTATGAGAGCTGGTGAATACCCTGATTGTGAAAGAGATTTTTTGAATTCAATTAAATGAAAACATAGCATAATAAGTAAAGAATTTTTTTTTTTGGCTTTAAGCTTATGAAATGTTTACTGTATTGTTCTTTTAATGTTAAGAAGTTAATTAAAAAATAAAAATTTTTTTGTTTATTATTTGTAATTTTAATAATAATAATCAAGAAATGAAATAGATGAACGATTTTACTTTATGGTAAAAGAAATATTTTGAAAATATAACAAAATTAAGGGAAGAAAAATTTGTTGGTTCTTTTTTTATGAAGATGGCTCTTTTTTAAATTTTTTTGGTGTAATATTTTTTTCTCAAGTGGCAACCGTGGACACAACTAATAGAGTTCAGCTCGCTCTCTGTTTCAGCTTGCAACTCTAAAACAGAGAGCGAGCTGCAACTCTAAAACAGAGAGCGAGCTGCAATTCTAAAACAGAGAGCGAGCTGAGAGCTGAGCATACCTCTATTAGTTATATCATGCATTAAAGAGGTGTAAGCTGAGAGAGAGAATGCTTTCTGATTTTGTTATATTATTGTCGTGACGTGCATGGTCCCACTTGTCGTCCCCAGTGAGATTTGCGCTTGAACGACAGACGGGTAATTTAAAGCTAATTGTGAAATCTAAATTTTTTGCTAACGCAGTTTTTGAACATTATAAATATGTAAAAAGGGCGATAAAAGTGTGTGCAATGATTGCGGATATGGAATGACTGGACGCCACGGAACTAACTTGCTGCGACACATTCAGCGTCAGCATAAAAAAGTAGCCGAAAAATTGAAAATAAAAAATAATTGAAAATAAATTGAAAATGAAAATAAACAATAAATAAACTCAAACAGATGGAACAAGCATTCCTGAAACTAAAATTGAGTGAAGACCAGCTACTAGACGCGTGTGTTGAAATGGTCACAAAAAATGGACGATCTCTAAAAGTTTTTGAGGACTCTGGCTTGAAGAAAATTTATAAGCCGATATGTAATGCTTTTAAAAAGCCCATTTCCATAAATCGGCAAAATATTCGAAGCCTTGTGAAAGCAAAGGCTTCAACTAATCGCAATGAAATCAGTGGAATTCTAAAAAATCGGTGAGTACATACATATGTTAGCAGATTGTGCATATTTGTGGGTGTGTGTGTGTATTAAATTTCATTGCAGATGCAATGTCTTTGCATATATCTGCATATGCATATGTATATGTATGTGTACATATGTATGCATATGTATGTATGAAGTTATTTTCCATGTGAAATTTAAATTATGCAAGAAAAAATCATGCTTTAAGCGCCCCATACACCACACAAATTTTTGCGCCAAACGCTACTGTGTATTAATGAAATATGGGTGTATGCGTCACACGCACGCAATGCGTATTCGAGACCGTGTCCACGTGTACATTACATTACATACATAATATCTACATATGTACTAAGAAGGTTGCACATAAATATTTGCATATGTATTTGCACAAATATACTAATTAAAGCCAAATTATATTTTTACGAATTTATTTCAGCTTGATATCAATTAAAGTTGATTGCGTAAGTCGTTTGGATCGCGCCATAATTGGAATAAACTGTCAACATAAAGATGACGAGATTCGCATTTACTCGCTGGCTATGAAATCGGTCCGCGTCCAGCATCTGACTCCTATCATTCAAGAAGTTCTCCAATCCTACGACATTTCCCTTGGTCAGATTTATACTATCACCGTCGATAATGGAGCAAATATGGTTCGAGCAGGAGAACTTTTAAATGACAACTGCATAGCGGAAAAGGAATGCAACTTTGAAGAATGTTGATGAAGGCTGCTCATGTGAATCAAAAGCATTTCTTGATTTAGACGATGACCAAGTTAACTCAAAAGATTCACTACAGGACTCTATAATTACAGTTCGTTGTGCTGCACACACTCTAACTTTAGTAGTTATCGATATTTTTAAGAAAGTTCAGTTTGACATAAGCAGAGTTCGCACACTTTTGCAAGAAACTCCGTACTCCTACTATATTAAATATATTGCATATATAACGAGAAGGTAAAGCTAACTTCGTCTGTGCCAAAGTTTTTATACCCTTGCAAATGCTGTTTCTGAAATGTCAGAGTTACAAAACGCTTACATATAAATCAGAACTCGGCTGCCAAATATCATACATTTATTTTACTTGAAAAGTTCCTACGTCTACTTGGAAAGTTGGGTCTCCACAAATATCATTTACATTCGCAACCTTCAAAGTTGACTACTACAAGTGTCGACCAAAAGGGGTTAAACAGGAGCATTGCTTAAAATACAATCCGTTCCCTGAAGGTACCAAAAAGGGACACATTTCCCGACCAAGCTGTAGTATGGCAACAATAAGATATAGTCATTTGATATCGACCAAAATTCGCACATCTGTTTAAAAAAAGAAAATATTAATAAATGGCCAAGTTTAAGAACGCTAAAATTGAAAACAAAAAATTTTTTCTCACTAACACTGACTTTTCGACCGATCGTTCCAATGTCAGCTACAAGAAGTAGTCATCCGATCCGGTTCCGACATATTAGCAGCGTGCAGTCAAAAGAAGACTGTGCAAAATTTCAACTCGATAGCTCCAAAACTGAGGGATTAGTTCGCGTAGAAATAGACAGACGGACGAAAAAAGCTTAATCGACTCAGCTCGTCGTCCGGATCAAGAATATATATAGTTTATGGGGTCGGAAATGAATATTTCTATGCGTTGCAAACTCCTGGGCAAAATTATAATACCCTTAGTCAGGGTATAAAAATTGAAAAAAACAGTGCTAGACTGTGTTGACTCGATGGAACTCAACCTACAAAATGTGCGAACGATTACTAACTCTTAAAGATTTTTGCATTTAGTAAAGTAAAATTGGCTCAGGAGGGTCAGGAGGGCCAGGGCCAAGCTTCTCTCAATCTCTTGGCGTGTGTGCTTATAATTTTTCGCACAAGAGAAATGGACCTACACAATTTAACGCCGAATCCGAACAGCAATAGCTAGAGAATTTTTTTTTTTTTGCTTTTTCATGGCTAGTTACTTCACAGCTGGCGCCAGTAGCTGGTGAAGGTGATCGGGTGTGTAAAAGCTTTTTTTAAGAAAAGAAAAAACTTTTTCTATTAGATGGTCCGAGGCGGGATCGAACCCACAACCTCCCGCACCAGCAGCCTCACATACAACTGGTACGCCAAGCCCGACCACGATTTTTGCATTTAGAGTTCGTTAAAAGAGCTCCACCTAAAAACATCTGAATGGAACATAGTTCAAAATATATGTAATTTTCTGCTGCCAATTTATAAAACTTCTTTAAAGCTGCAGGATTCACAATTACTACCAAGTGATTTTTATTACGCTTGGTTTTCATGTCTAGCAATTGTTCTAAAATCTTCAGCAAAACATTGTTTATTTCTATCTAAGTGCCCCGACAAACATTCTTCTAATATGAGTTCAGTACCAGTATTGGCTGCAGTATTCCTAGACCCGAGATTTCAAACTTTGTTAACTTCTGACCAAAAAAAGTTGCAAAGCAGCACATTGCAGGCATGCTGAAGTGCCAAAAAGAAATTCTTTATGAGAGTTTTCTAAATTCAACTTTAAATGACTCAACGTCTGATTTCGAAAAAGAGAAGTTTATGAAATCAATAGAAAGCAATAAACAAATATCAAATATAATAATCTGTTATTGATGATTCCTTCAAAAATTGTCCAAGACAACATACATCGACAAATGTTTTAAAATTTTGGAAACTATTAACTATACTTGCTGTTCCAGCAACTCAGGTATCAGTTGAACGGGTCTTTTCAACACTTAAGTTTGTTCTTTCTGATCTAAGAGCTAGTATAGATGAACAGCTCCTAGAAGCAGGGCTTAATCCAGAAACGAATTTCGGTTCCAGTACCGGTTCCGTTACGTCCCGAAATTAATGTTTCGGTTAAAGGTTCTATTTCGGTTTTCAATTAATTTCGGTTTTCGGGTTCGATACGGTACCCGGGGTTTTATTTCGGTATACCGGAACGTACCGGTATAAGTACTACCTTATTTATAAATTCGAAAAATTAAATTCTGAGATAAATCTAAATAATTAATTTTTATTAACGCGAAATCTTATTGTCAGATAATGGGAATTTGAGACTCGGAATGGGCAGTATCTTCAATTTAGATTTGTGTAACCATTTTTCAATATAATGCCTAGAATCTGCTAAAAATATAGGGAATTCACTGTAATTGTTAGGTATTGTTGCACCTAGCGCCATAGGAGTACTTAAGAACTTTTCTTCGAAGTTGTAGCGGTCTATTTTAATTGCTACATTTGACTTAAAAACAGTCGGTAGTTGCGGTTCACAGAAAAAAAAGGGTTTCGGATCATATGTAAACATAAAAACCGCCATCCATGGTCCTCCAATTCGCGTTTTTGTTAGACGTTGGTTATGCTTATAAAAATTTTCTCTATGGTGAGTTATTCGCGGTTTTTTAGCCAATATAAGATGGAATATCACTAAATGACAATTAAACTTAAGCCTCAGTCTTTTGTTACATTCTCTACATGGTATTTTTGTTGTCAAATAATTCAAATCCAAATACGGACTTAAAGCCCAGGGGCTTTAAGTCCGGGCCTAAGGCCCAGGAAAGTTCTGGGTTATATCTCAAAGTTGTGATCGTGGGCTTTATGTCATGTCCCATTTTTTGTTTTCAAATTTAACTTTGAATTTTATACGTCAACGTCTTATTTAACTAATATAGCATTCTTGTGATTTACTCGCAGTAAGATAATTGCATTCAATATGGTTAAGTCCATACAACTTTATAGGGGACTCATTATAAATTTTCCGCCAGAGAATAGGCGTTCTACGCTACCCTCTCATACAATTCTGGGAACTTTGTGGAGGATTCTGACCCCAAAACTGGGGCAAATGTTGAAAATGTCTTCCGATGCAAATATTTTAGCATCCTGTAGGTTGAGCTACAACTCGTGACCAAATCTACGATGCGCTCTGCAAAGGTAAAAAAACCGAAACTGTACCGGTACCAACGTTTCGGTTTCGTTCTGGTGCTATCGGTTCCGTAAATAACGGTAAACAGTTTTCGGCTCTCGAAAAAAAATTTGTATAGGTTCCAGTTCCGGTTCCGGTACTTGATTTGAAACGGTTTATTTCGGTTAACGGTTCCGGTACCGCTTCCGGTATTAAGCCATGCCTAGAAGATATAATGCTTATTAACTAAAACTAAGCAGGTCTCAAATGTTGCAAATGTCAGCTAATGAATTTAATAATTTAAATAACATTATTAAAATAAAGACTATTATAAATTGAAACCATTTTTTTGGTTCAAGCGAACCGAGGCTCGGACCAAAACCTTGGGTTCAGGGGTTCCAGGAACCGGTCCACGAACCGAACCTTAGACTTACACCGTGTTCGAACCCCCGGACGAAACCCTCTGCAAAATTTTATAGATTTGCAGCCTTGGTTTGTATGTTTGTTCCTTATAGGCCTCCAATCTTCACGAAATTTTCACAGCATGTTCATGTCGATTAGGAAAGAGTCATAGGCTATGTCCCAAGTCTGGATATTTTACTAGATCAGAACCGGTATCGAACCAGTTTCGAACCGGTTAAAAAGTGGTTCAGAGCCTTACAAGTTTGAACAGGTTCAACAGTTAATATCAACTATCTGCCAGTTCAACCTTGAATAAAAACGCTCATACACTCAGAGAAAAAAAAGAGAATTTCGCTATTGAATAAAGAACATTCGTTCTCAAAAGTACGGTAAGAGTGAAAATTCTTGATCCAAGAGCGAAATTCTTGATTCAAGAGTGAATTTTTGATCCCGACATTCCTGATTCAAGAGTTTCAGCTCTTGATCCAAGTATGAATAATGATTGATTCAAGAGTTTCAGTACTTGATCCAAGAACGAATAATTCTCAAAATAAAAAAATTAAAAACAATATTTGGGGGGGGGGGGGGGATGGTTGGGAGAGACACGACCGACCCGACCCGACCGACGTGGTCCGCGCGTCTCGTCTCACTCCCCCGGTCCCACGCACCATTATCAACATTATCAACCACCACACCAACCACCCCAACCACCACCACCCACCAAACTTTGTTTTAAACTGTGATTGATTTTGAGATTACCACATCGATATTTTTTTTTTTTTTTTTACTCTTCTGGGACTTGAACACGGTACCTCGAAAGACTGAAACACACAGGCGACGGGCAGCTTATCGAGCTCAGCTATCTGCCGTAAGGTAAAAGATGCGACGAAATCACACTTATAAATAAACGCAGTTGCCTTTCGTACACATCGCACAACAACAAACTGCGCATGCGCTCTCACTCTCTGCGAGAGCGAGTCCAACGCTGTTCTCTCAAAGTTAAGTTGCCCTCACCCCCCTTGCCTATAAAAAACCAAAATGAGAACGTTTAGAACGAATTTATCTCGATTCCATGAGCGAAATTCTTGAAAATTCAAGAACGACTAATTTTTTTTTTTTCGTACTCAAATTATTCGTTCTAGTTTTTTCTTAGTGTAAGAAAAATATCCACACAAGCGACCCGGGCGTCGCCGAGGATTCAGCTAACAAGTAAGAAAGTCGGTCAAGCCAGACTATAACATACTCTCTACCCCCCAAAGTTTGCATATAACTGATCAAATTAAGTTAGAAGCCACATAAAGTGGAAAGGAAGCCATAAAGTGTGTGAAGTGCTGCACATCGCCGTTGTGGCCGGTGCTATCCATCATAATTGTTTGTTTTCCTTAAAACTCGACTATCGTTCATCTGATCTTAACCATTCCTTTAGCAAATCGATACATAATCTTTATAACTAAATACCTCCAGAGGGTGAGAACCATCTATCTGCAAAACTATGGGAGATATGATATTTTTACAAAATTTTTTCCAAATAGCGGGGGCAGGAGGGTGCGTGGTAAAAATTTGAAATAAACTTGATCAGCCTGCAAGTAAAGGATAATCCATTTAGAATTTTTTTTTAAATTACGAATATAGCACAAAAAAATAAATTGGATGGTGGAATCTTCATTATGGGCTGAAAGAACTATCTCTGACATTTGCTTTTTAATTATAATTTCATACAAATGTTGACCGCGACTACGCCGTAAATGGTCCATTCGGATGCTACAATTTTGGATCACTCTTTCCAGCATTACTACGGGTATTACGCGATTAATGTTGGCTTTCAAGTCTTGAATCGAAGCTGGCTGATTGACAAAGACTTTTGACTTCACGTAACCCCACAGGAAAAAGTCCAGTGGTGTGATATCACATGATCTAGGCGGCCAGAGGACACGACCGGATCGCCAAATAACCGAAATGATTTCATTATAAATCAAAAAAATTTACCGACATCAAGGGCTGCAACTTCAGGTGACAAAAAGTCATTTATCATGGTGCGGTAGCGCTCGTCATTGACGGTTATTTTCTGTACGGCCTCATTTTTAAAGAAATACCGACCGATGATTCCAGCAGCAGAAAAACCACACCAAACAGTGCATTTTTGTTTACGTAACGGTAGTTCGAGAGTCTCTTCGGGTTACTCGTCAGCCCAAAGGAGACAATTTTGTTTGTTGTCGTATCCATTTAGCCAGAAATGTGCCTCGTCACTGAACCAAATTTTGCACGAATACAGCGGATCTTCAGTGAGCTGTTGCAGAGCCCGTTGACTGAAATTCAAGTCTGGCGGCTTTAATTCTTGAACGAATTGGATTTCGTAAGCCTTTAGACCAAGATCCTTGCGTTTAATTCGCCAAGTTGTCGAATACGATAAACCCAAATGTTGAGATCGGCGTTGAATTGATAGGTCACTGTCTGCAGCCACACTCTCCGCTGCAATAGCAATATTCTCCTCTCTACGGACTGGATGTGGTCTATTTGGTCGCGTATTATCCAATAACGTATACTGAGGAAGGTCAATGATCACCATACATATGTAGCTCGAAGTGCACGAAAAAATTTTTTCACAGAACACTGATAATAATTTGGACACGCTGTTGCGGTGTGAGTCTTTTCAAGATGATTTGTCAAACAATCCTCCACGCATGATATCTCAAAAAAGAATATTGAAAAAAAACATCTTAATGATTCACCCTTTATAAGAAATATATGTCCCAAACATGTCAAACCTCTATCTCTTACCACCTCTGAGATCTCTTCGTTCATCCGGACAGACGGACATGGATATATCGGATCGGCTGTTGATGCTGATCAAGAACATATATACTTTATAGGGTCGGAAATTATTCCTTCTTCCTGCTACATACTTTTGCACAAACTTAATGTACTCTGTGTACTCAGTCACGGTTGCCACTTGAAAAAATTAAATTACATCAAAAAAATTTCAAAAAAGAGCCATTTTCATTAAAAAGGAGCCAAAAAAATTTTCTTCCCCTTATTCATGTTCTATTTATATTTAATAAAATAAAAAATATCTCTTTCACAAAATCGTTAAATTATACATTCATTTCATTTCTTGAGTATTATTTAACGTACAAAAAACCCAAAAAATATTTCATGTATTAATTAGTTACTGTGGCAATAAAATGTTAAAATTGAGATTTTAATAGGATTTCTCGGATTTAATTCTATATTGTGTCCAAATTTTAAAACCATCGGATGGATGGTTACAAAGATAAAACGGTATAACAAAACAACGTAAGTCTTAAGAAGTCTGAATAAAAATTAGTCTGTAAGTCAAAATACTAAAAAAACATCTTGATCTTATGAAAAAGACTTGTACGAGTATACTTAAAGAAATAACGCTTCTAGTCTGTAAAAATGTTCCACTTTACGACCAAATACTTTTTTCACATATTCATTAAGGGACGATTTCTCATCTCCTATATGGCTGTTTGCCAGGTATACATTGAATTTACTCTGTAGCTTGCTAGAGAGACATGTATTTAAAATGGTATGTCTTCGCTTAAAAAAATTGTAGAATTGTTTGAGATACTTTATTTGAAAGTTCAACAGTTCTACTTTCCGATAATATCATAGGGAGTCAAAATAATATGTCGGACTCCAAACTAAACGCGCCTAAACAGCTAACGAGCCTTAAGCTCAAGTTACTAAAAATGTAGACGTGATGGACCATTTCCGAAAACAGATTCGTGTTCAGCAGATGTAAATAATCTAGAATCCAACCAACCCTTAAATTTTCTGAATAAAGTCAAATTTTGGTGTCTTGTGTTGATTTTAAAGTTAATTCTAGTCTCGATCTAATTGAAATTCCGTATTCAAATCTTGAATAATTTCAAGAATACAATTTGAATATCTTTTGATTTCTGGTTTATTCATTAAATTGACTATTTCGTTTGGCTTAAATTGTAGACTTCTAGGGTCTGAGCCAAGGAAAATATTTTGGGAACATCCCACTGCTCAAGCGAGCTCACGCAACCATCTTGTAATGGCTATTCCCAAAATTATGTGTGGTCTTACTTCGCAGAATTTTTGAAACTCTTTTAATTTCGGAGTCTTTTTTGGGCTCCATGCAAAAGAGTCAATTCCAATAAAAAAGTGCCAGTGCACCAACAGGAAAAAAACACAATTTTTGGTGCAAAAACACCAAGTGTGGCAACCGTGCCTTCAGTACAGATTATAATAATGGAATGAAAAGTGAACTTCGGCTCGGTCGAAGTTTATATACCCTTGCAGATTGTCTAGTTTATGTAAATGAATTCTTGAAATGATTTTC
The DNA here is from genome assembly GCA_037044535.1 of Lordiphosa magnipectinata. Classification (NCBI taxonomy): domain Eukaryota; kingdom Metazoa; phylum Arthropoda; class Insecta; order Diptera; family Drosophilidae; genus Lordiphosa; species Lordiphosa magnipectinata. Next base: position 20,443 of record JBAMBO010003741.1, read on the forward strand.
ATTCCAAAATTTAATTTTAGCGTCGAACAATATTAGCAGAGTTATTTCCCAAACTCAGCAATAGATGGCGCCACTACTTTGACCATTTTTTTTGCCAGTTTGTTATAGGATAGCTATACGATATTTTCATCCGATTTTCATCAAACTCCCTAAAATTGTGTGGAAACCGATAATATTCATGACTTGAAAGTATAAAGACGCTACCATTGAAAACAAAACCGACCGATCGTTTTTATGACAACTATATGCTATAGTGATCCGATTTGGATCAAACTTGGCAGAATTGTGTGAAAGCATATAACATGGACCAATAACAAGTTTGGGAGCGATAGCATTGAAAACAAAAAAGTTTTTTTTGCTGACTTTTTTTCAGACCTAACTTTTCTATGGCTATACTATGTATATATATATAATTATGAAAAAGCATAGAAAACTTATAAATACAAAGTTTGGGGGCGTTTGAAAACAAAAAAGCCGAAAAGTATGCCACATTTTTAACTCGGCTATTTCTTAATGTATCTTTATAAAGGTTTGTGTCTATAAGATATTGCGATTTAATTTAAGTTTTAAATTTGAGATCGATTTCTTAAAAATTGTGGGAGTTATTCAAGAATTTTTATTGTGAGGGCGGGAGGGTGCGTGTCAAAAATTTGAAACAAACTTGATCTGGGTGCGGACAATCGGAGTCTACATTTAAAATTTGGTTGGTGTATGAACTTATACACCTTTAATCGAGCACGCTTGTTGCAGGTTTCAATTGTACTAACCTGCTCAGTCTGAGCGAGGTCCTTTTATTCATAAATTCTCATCCCTTATTTCTAATCTTATCTTAAGGATGTGAGTGTAGTCACATCCGTGTATGTAAATATAGAAATGCATTCGTGGAAGGACTACACATTGCCTTCCACGATGCATGTTAAGTGCATGCCCTTTCAAGTGGCTTGTCTTATCCTTGAAAGCAACCGTAATTAAATCTAATGACATATTTATGATGCTGAGTTATGATCGGTCTCGTCTCATGTTCATGTTTGAACATTTGTTCATGTTCGAACAGTTGGTCTAGCTCTTCTAGTCTCTGAGATCTGGGTGTTCATACATAGGACAGACGGACATGGCTATATTGACTAGGCTGTTGATGCTGATCAAGAATGTAAATTCTTTATATGGTCGGAAATGTTTCCTTCTGCCTTTTACATACATATGCACGACTTCAGTATACCCTTTTTACTCTACCAGTAAAGGGTATAGTAAATTCGAAAATATCCATGCCCTGCCGCTAATTAGTTTGTGCTAATAAATTCTTTTTAATTTGCGGTTGGAGGGTCATATACTAAGCACTTTCCAAAACAAGTAAGAAAGTTGGTCAAGCCCTACTGTAATATACTCTTTACCTGCGAAAGTGTAAGCTTAGTATGTCTTTTTCTGCTGCTAACTTGACTATCGTTCGTCCGATCTTTCCCAATTCTTTGGCGGATCGATCAATAATGTTGATTTTTAAATATGTCTAGAAGGTGCAAGCCATTTATCAACAGAACAGTTGTTGCTGATCAAAATTATATTCTTTACTGCTTCTTTCTGGCTGTTACTTACTATGCACAAAATTTATTTAGATTGTGTACTTTTGATACAGAGAATAAAGAGGAATGATTGACAGCCATTCAATAGCTGTCAAACACAAAATTTGACATTAGCTTACTAGCTGATGGTAGTTGGGAGGAGCAGTGTACACCGCGGGAAAGTTAAAAGACTTGTTTACCGAAATTAGCTTCCTGCTATTTCAATTTTGTTTATTTTTATCAAATTCATAACATATATATTTTGTTTAACTGTTAATAATAGATTTACAAAATAGACGCGCATATACATTGTACATTAAATGAAAAATCGAGAATGATACAGAAAGAATGTAATCATAAAAAATGTCATGTACAAAAGAATTATATATATATATATATATATTTATGTAAACATTTCATTAAAATTAGTAACATAAATTCTAGTGATTCTTATCTGAGCATTTTCTTTTATAACACAACACTATGTTTACGAATCATCATCGTCATTATTGGATAGTAATTTTTAACAGAAAAAAAATGCACATTTTTGAATATCTTATTCGTCTTTTCATAACTTTTTGGCAGCACCAGAGGGAGAAAAAAAACTGTATCGATACTCCAGATTATAACTACTACCTAGAATTTATACGCTTTTGTGCTTAATTGTGATTAGCAAATAAATCGCAATTAAATAAATCGTATAAACTGCATAGGTATGTACATATATATGAGTGTATTTCTTTATGTGTGCGTCATGTTCAGTGTTGCCATTTTAGCTATTTAGCTGCTAGATCTATCAGTTCTGAAAGTGGAAATAGCAGTTCTGAAAGAGCAAATGGTATTAATTGTTAAAAATGTATCGTTACTTTTCGTTACTTTTGCGTAGCAGTTCCAAGCTTTTGGTTCGTTAAAAAAATAAGATTATACACATTAAAATTTATTTGCGTACTTTTTTCTATGTACGTAACAGCAGAGTCGACAATTAGAAATATAGCAATACGGAAAGTCGATCAAGCCAGACTATGATATACTTTGCACAAGCGAAAGTGAATATTTGTATACACTTTATAGGGTCAGAGATGCTTTGTTCTGGCGGTTACATACATTTGCACAAATATTCTTTGTACCTTTGATACAGAACATAAACAGACACTAAATCAGAGAAAACTGGCACAAATTTTTCATTTTATACATATACATGTCGAAAAACTTCACTGCCAGCTTGCCATGAAGCTTTGCCTGCTTCGACTGCCCCCCACCCCCGACACCTCTTTCATACAAACTAAAACTTCATGAGGAACTTCATGAAGTTTGCTTCACCGTGTAAATGCGGACTAACAATGTATCTAGGCGTCAAGTGTATACCTATTGTATTTAATTATTTTAAATATATTGGGAAAAACGTGCAACGAACCAAGGTTCGAACCAAAACCAACGCCCAAAAACCTCGAACCTCAAATTTCCGAACCTAAGCCGTTGGAAAATTTTAGTTCGAACCAGCAAATCGGAGGTTCGGAAAATTTTTTTGGGTTTGCAGCCCTGCTCATAAGACATGGGTTCAGTTAATGTGTGATTTTAGTACTGTTTCCTGTCTGTGTTAAAAGCTTGTAAGGAAAGCCATGTTTTTAGTACCTGCTCTTCCAAAGCAGGGCTGATTTCAGTACTGAGCTCACCTGAAGGGTTCTATCTCTACTGTGGTCCAATGAAAACATTGAGCGTGCCTTTAGCGAGATGTACATAGTCAGGACTAAATTTCCGAACAGTTTGCAACTGAAGACGGACTTTGGACTACCCAGATATAGCAAACGGCAACATATTTAAGTTAAATTTTAATGAGTCCAAAATGGACTGCTACAATCCTTCCTTCCTACAACTAGAAAATTTTTGTTGACTGATCAGCAGATCAACTTTAAACTTTTTTGTGCTCCGTTTGGAAACATACGATTCCACCAAGGCTGATTATGCAAAATCATTTAGTGACCTGGTAAACCCACCACAGACCAGATATTCACATTACGACAAATCCTGGAGAGGACATATGAGCAAGATAACAAAACCTACCACATTTTTGTTGATTATAAAGCCGCCTTCGACACACCGATAAGGTCCTTTGGAGGATTCTTTAGAGGATTTATGGACCGTTAAAAGTTGGCGATGAGTTTCCCATCCGAAAGAACCGCGAACTTTATGAGCTCTACTGGGACACCAGTCTGGCCAAGCGCATAAAACAACAGCGGCTGCGCTGGATAGGACATGTTACCCGTATGGATGAACAAGCTCCTGCAAGAATGGTGTACAATTTCAAGAAAAAAGACATTGGGTGAAAGTCACGAGGGGAGGACAGAAACTGAGATGGGAAGACCAGGTGCGGGAAGACATTGCCAAGCTGGGTGTGAACAACTGGTGGCAGCTCACACGAAACAGGCGATTGGAGGGCATTGGTAACGGCGGCCGAGACCGTTCAGCGGTTGTGATATAAATATCAGGCTAAAGAAGATTTAGTGAAATGGGTCAGAAGTGCTTGCGTGAATTCCACTGCACTCATGAGTTGCCTACGAATTCGTTTTCAATTCGTGAAATGGGTAGAGAAAATCACTAACATTTTTAAATTTCGCATATGCCATTAAAAACTTTACCTATGTTTGTAGTAAATAACTTTATTTAATTTAAATAACAAATTCTACAGTAACAATTTTGTTTGGACTTTTTATTGCGATCTAGTGCTGCCAAAAACCTTTAGTTTTGTCACACATGACAGCACTTTTTGTGAATTTACAGCGACGAATTTGGTTTAACAAATTGGAGAGCGCTTAAATTTCACTGAATAAACGTAAATGTAACATTTTTGTCACCACAATCTACTCAACTCTATTGGCCTCAGACGAGTCCAATGTCGATTAGTATTAAAAACACTAAATTTTTTCCGATCTTCTTGATTTGCATTTTCCGCCGGGCAAAACTGTTAACAAGCGGCGTTTTAAATTTTTGGCAACAACCAATTGGCCAATAAAAAATCATATTATTATTACGTGGGGATAATGGAAAGAGTTATTGCTATTACCAAAGAGTTGCAACTGTCAATGTTTCTCAGTTTCTTAAAAACTATCTTAGCATATTTTCTGCTTGTTGTGCTATCATTCAACTTGTCATAAAGTTTTGCAATTCTTCAAAAACTTCTTGATTACCAGTATGGTTCAACAATTTTTAATGAAGGTTAAGACCCAAAAGGCAACCAAAAAAAAATGTTAACCAAAATGGACAAATTGTTTTCAGATGCAAGTAACCCGTATTTTACCGATTTTGACTATGAAGAAATCCGAAAGAATTACTTATCACCGATTTCTAAAAAAAATAAGATACACATTCCAAATTTATCGGGCCAAAAATTTAAACTTAAAAATCTAACCTTTGTTGGGTACAACCAAATCAGCGGTAGTGCAAGTTTAGCAAGGCTGTACATCGTTCTAGAACCGATAAATCACCTTCATGAAGTTTCCTATTAAAAAATAACATTAACAGATAGTATATCGCGGGAGAAAGTCAAAAAGGTTACAACGGAATATCTATGTTCTAAGCCTCGAAACAAAACCTAAGGATCGATAAATTTAAAAGTTTTTAAAAATGTTTTGAGCATTCCGACCGAAAATTAGATAGAATTTTGTTGACTTTGTTCAGTTTTTCACTTTAATCACGCAGTTGCTTAGTTGTTCTTTTTTGTTCAGTTGATTGGTTGCTTAGTCGCTCACTCCCATGTAATTTTTGATCGGTGGTTCAATTAGCTCAGTTTCCCACTCTTTCATGAGTTTGCTCAGTTTTGTATACCCTTCCAGGACATATTTGTTTTAGAATTAGAATCCCGGGATGCATCCGGTACTGGACGGAACCAGATATTTGTGCTCGTGAACCGATCCAGTGTGCTTTTAAAAATGATAAAGGCCGGTTCGATTCATTTGTAAGACGAGAAAGTACCCAGCTCAAGGAAAAACAATTTAAAACTTTGGAAATTAAATGAGTACCAAACTCAACTGTATCAAAAAGAATTAGTTTCTTTGAGAGCAGCGAGCTGAGGGGTTGCGTTAAGGCTGAGATGATTTAGAGATTCTAAAGCATTTGGTTCTGTCCTTGGTGGAATTAATATGGTGATGCCGAGCGAGACAGCGCTCTTTCTGTTTGTAGGGCCAAAGGGCCAGTGCGTTGTGAATGCTAGAAGCGAACGGCAATACACAACCATAGACAAACAAATGTTCTGCCGTCTCTTTCTATCTCACAGGCATACATCTACTGGCCCTTAGCAGAGGCTGAAGCCTTCACCTTGGTAATTCCACCATGGTTCTGTCCTACTGAAATTCTCGATTGAAATTTGCATACTTCTGTTTTACTAGTTATTTTATTTATTGGAATTGTGAGAATTTTTTGTTGCGTGTTTGAAAAATTCTTCTGTACATTCTAAATCGAGTTTCTTCTCCTGAATCTAATAGCCTAGTTCCACTGACAAATACATATATGTACATTTTCAAATTTGGTGATTCCAATGGAGATGTACATTCTAAGCCGAAATGTGAACGGCAACAACAACTGACGCTTTTAATTACGTGATTTTGAGCCAAGATTAATCCAACATAAATACCAAAATGAGCGTATTTCTGTCCTCAGAGAATTCTGACCGCAAATGGTTGAGTCATAAAATATAGACAAAAATATAGAATTTTCAGGAGAAAATGCATGTAATGTTCGGGTCGAATGGAAACATTTTTCCAGAAAGTAGAACCCTGAAATAAATCCTATGAGATGTACCCTGCATGAGTAGAGTCATTGTGCCCTTTGCTTCAACTTTTGAAAAAAAAAAATGTTCAAGTAAAAATAAAAAATAAATAAAATGTTCAGCTTATATAAATAATGACTCCAAACAGATCAAGCTCCTAATAGATCAAGCTCAAATTGATCATGCTCCAAACAGATCAAGCTCATGTGGCTCCTTAGATTAAGTCAGAAAATTAGTCGACCTAAAAATATTCAGCGAAAAAATTGGAAAGCGAAGACTTAAAGAAAGCAAGTTGGAGGGGACGACCGAAACTGAGATGAAAAGGCCAAGTGCTGCAAGGCAAGACATTGCCCAAGCATGGTGTGATTAGCTGAAGCCTTCTCGAGCAAAGCAGCGGACGAGAAGAAGAAATGGGTCTTGGTTCCCCACCATTTTGGAGCATCTTCAGTAAATCCGCTCTCACAGTAATTAATCAGTTGTCTACTATTTTATAACAAAAATTGTTAGATCTCGATAAAGGTAACTAGTTCGTCATTCAAAATTTTTTATAATTCTTCTGATCAGTAACCACTTTTGCATCTTCTAAGCAGCTTTCTAATATCCATTTTAACTTTGGTCCTGCTCAATTGAATATTAAATAAATTTCATCATACACAACAAATTTCAACCTGTCGGCGGTTTCCCTTTCATGGATTCTACGGTCAAGAGGAGGCTGATAAGTTTTCCTGTAAAACGACTCATTTCCAAACATTGTTGGTCCACGCATCAATGGTTAGCCTACATCAAACTTTGCTACAAGCTGTACCATGGTATTACCAAACTTATCTACTACCGAATCAATCAATTGAAAAGTCGAGCACTTTCAACTGACTATTTTATATGTATTTTGACCTCATGTTTTTGACATTTAGCCTATGAGCTGTTTGAGTTGAGCAGTTGATCTAGTTGCTTTGTTGAGCTGAATTGAACTAAATCATTTCAAAATATAATAAGACATAAGACATTTGACAAACCAAATACGACTTTGTATAACTAGAACATTAATGTGAAGTCTTTGAAGATTTTAAAGTGTATCTTAGGAACTCCAAAGAGATATTTATGTGAGAAGGTATAGTTTTAGGAAGTTCGAAATTGGGAACTTGTTTGAGATAACACTTAGCGTGAACCACTAATTCAAAACATAACCACAGTTCGCGTAAGCAAATAAAATGTACCTTTGGTTTAAAAAAAAAAGAATTCTCATTAAGAACAATTTTGTTACCGATCATTCCTATTGGTAGACCTATGTGGAAGCACATAAAGTGAATAAATCACAAGCTGGAAGACGCTAGAACTAGAAACAATATATAGCATAGAAACAGGCAGACGGACGCACTGACGCATAATTCTAAGCCGACTCAGCTTATCGAGTTGATACAGAATATATATATATATGTCGGAGATGCTAAACAACTGAACAAAAATGAGCAATTCAAGAGAAAGAACTTATTCACTTGTGAAGTTAACCTACTTTTTTTAGTTCACTCGCTCGTAAACAATCCAACGCTACTTCCCTATTTCTGCCACATTTCATATTGCTCACCCTAGAATCTCGCAAAAAATATTGGAACTGCACACACACATAGGTAGAAAATTGTAGACAACTTAAAGATCATCATCACCAATGCCCTCAAAGGCCTCATTGCGCACCGATGCCGCCTGATTCTCACCATCTCCCCGTCCTCTGCCATCTCCATCATTGCGAAAGAATACAGCGGCAAATGTTCGAGCTGTGGTGAGTTTGTGCTGTTGCTTGGATGTAGGAGCCAAGCGTTGAGCCAGAAACTTAACTGGCGGAGTTGTGGCTGCTCCTGCTGATGATGTGGCGTTTGCCATTGTATAGGAAGCCGAGGTCGCAGTCGATGTGGACGACACTGAACTGGGTGTGGATGAGGAAGCCACATCCTCCTCATGTTCCTCATCGCTACTGTTGTTATCGCTGCCGCCATGCAAAAGCTCATCCACCATAGCCTGCAGGGAAACGGACATCAGCATGGCCTGTTCACTGGTGATGGTTATCCAACGCAACGCTTGCTTGGACATGAGATACTCAAAGGCCAATTGAAGCTGACTGGGCTGATCTCGCGATTCCAAAGTGTTGTGCATGGCACTGACGCGCCAACAACGCATACGTGTGACCCGAAATTTCGTCTCATAGATTTTGGGACCACGGGCCGTGCGCAAGCTGAGCTCCTTATTGCCTATGGTGATCACGGCAGTGGTCTCTGGCTCGGGATAGTCAACTTGGGCAGCACCAAATTGCAGGCAACCATATGAGGGCAACTGACGTACCATCTCCAGATATGGCAAAGGACGATCCAACAGTTTTAACTGATTAAGCTGGTGTCCCAGCTCCGGATTGCAAATGATCCACTCTTGGGCCACATCCGCCACTGTTTGATGGTAGAGCAAATCGAGTGCTACACTGTTGCCCAGGAGTTTGGCATCCCAGCGTGAGTTCCAGTAGCATGTGCGTAGCAACAATTGACAAGGTTGGGCATGAAGACGGGTTATAAACGGTGACTCAAAATCCATGAGACGCCTTAGTAGAAGCAACTGTTCCTCCTCGCGACGCATTAAATAGAGACAAAAGTATGGCTGCAGTTCGGAGGGCAATTGCAGCAAACGGCATATACTCTGCAGCAGTGAGCTGGAATTTTGCTGCACATGACAATTGACCAGCAATTGTCTGCTGCTGCTAGCATATACCTCCACCTCGAGTTGCCGCTCCTCCTGATCGCTGCTTACATTGCCCTCGGCCAGGGCAGTGTCCAGTTGAGCCCGTTGCAGAAATTGTTGCAAATACGGCAGCCTGGCTAGCCGTGCATCCTGTCCTATAACCTGTAAATAATGCTCCAGAGCCGCACGTCGCGTCTCCAGCTGGTTAAGCGTCAAAGGCAACAGACGCTTGGGCGGAAACGGGGGCAGAGTCAAATCCAAGTCCTGGCAACGCCTACGCAGTTGTTCGTTCAAAGCGTGAAGCTGCTTGTAACGCAGGCAGCAATGGTAGTTGCCATTGATGTAGATATTGTACACCGTGTAGGCGGGCGAGACCAGGCTTCCGTTACTACCTGGGATTGCATACAACTCCTGGGTATCTGGTATGGAAAAGTGCATGATTGATATTGGCTGCTGCTGCTCCGAGCTCCAATCCTTTGTTCCCTCTGCTCAATATGATCTTTATTTTTTCATTTCGTTCTTTTGCGTCGCTATTGCTGCTGATTGACTTCAATTTTAATTAACAATTGTATTTATATTAAAAGTAGGGTTGTCGCTGACGAATACTAATCGATTTGTCGATATACATTGTCTATCGATAGGCGATACATGTTTTAAAAATGTTAACAAATAAACATGTTAAATAATTCCTAAATCCCGAATTGGAACCGTGGAATATGGAACATTGGAGAAATTATTATATTTAAAATAACTCTTTAATATGACAAAATTAAGATCTGTAAATACAAGAAAAGCAAGACGTACCGTTTTCATTGACATGTGGGTGGGTTTAAGCATTGCAGGCATTGAAATTATTACACTTAAAAATCGCCTCCACACATTTTTTTTCGAATATTTCCTTTCTCAAATAATGGCATGATATGCACCGAATTCAAATCTTCGGCCACATACTTCAAAATATGCTCTGAAAAGCTCAATTCAATCGTGTAAACAGTTTTTGAGGTAAACTCATCTCACGAAACTCTTATAAGAAAAACTAGAACAAATAACATTCAAAATTATGTGGCAACTGCTAAGCTCAAAGATATTGGTACATATTGTATGGTATATTAGCTTATAAGAAATATATTCAAGAGTGCTTCTGACAAGTTGGAGCTCAATCGTGTGAACACTTTTTGAGAAAAACGCTTATCAGTGGGGGTGCCTCGGGCTCATATTTTTCACTATTAAGGGTGGAGCTAGCTTGTGAACCGGAACCAACAAAATTGGTACTGGAGCAATCGACAAAATCGTCGGTAATATCGAATTTACACTCCAGTCGTACGACTTTTTTTGGGACTGTGAGTTTTGAGTTGATGAGTTTTGCATGGAAACATGGAAAACACTTTCACCTGAATATCTGGGACCATGCTGGGACAATGCGTGAAAGGGTTTAAGCAACTGGGATTTCCACAATGTTTTGGTGCGATTGACGGCTGCCATATTGAAGTGATGCCACCAAAGCAAGACGCCAAGGACTTTTATAACTATAAAGGGTGGTACTCCGTAGTAATTCTTGCTCTGGTAAACCATCGATACCAATTTCTTAATGTAAGGGTGGTACTCCGTAGTAATTCTTGCTCTGGTAAACCATCGATACCAATTTCTTAATGTTGGCGCTCCTGGTCGATGTAATGACTCGCAAATATATGAGCGGTTCCAGCTGAAGCGGGCAATTGATGAAACCCATATATTTCAAGCCAACGCAAGATGCATACGAAGCACGCAAGTTCCCGTAAAGCTCATTGGCGATTCGGCCAATAGGTTCTCGCAAACTTTGATGAAGCCCTACCCAGTTTCCACAGAAGCACCGGAGGCATGATGCGATAAGTATAAGGTGGTCCCGTCGTGTGAGCGGCTCTCTAGATTAGTATATTATTGTCAGTGCTCAGCTAGCTGGCTGTCAACACAGTAGGTTCGTAGCGGACGATTTTTTTTCGTTTGTTCCTTTAACCCTTACGTGGGCAGACAAAAATCTACTTTTACAATTATTGTCGAAACTATTTTATTTATAAATTTAAAATTGAGGCAGGGAATTTAAATAATGTTCCCAAAGATGGGAAAAAAAATTGTACTGACCATTATGACGTTACTTCGATTGAGCTATCTCCAAGTCTAGAAAATAGCTTGGACGAGCTTATAGAGGATGCCATCTAGTACGCGGCAGGGTACATGATCAAAAAATTGGGACTCTCCAATATGTTGTCAGCCAATAAGACATTTACCTACATCTATAGAAGGGCATGGATAACTCAATGAAGCACGCAAACGCAATTATTAAGTGCTGCTGTGTTTTGCACAATTTCTTTAATGCGCACAAAAGCCTTTTTCAAGAAAATTGAACCTCCATTGCTGAAAATGTTGAAAAGGAGCAACCCAATACCAATAACTTTTTAATAGAAGGGACCCAAAGTGTTCCAAATGAGATCCGATGACCTTAATGGAACGTTTAAGCAAATAAAAAAAAACGAGAAGGCTAAGCTAACTTTGTCCGTGCCGAAGTTTTTATACCCTTGCAAGTTCTTGTCTTCATCACGCTCCCGCTCTACTTGACGAGATGCTAGATTTTCTTCGCGAATAGCGGCCAGTCGACTAGCATTTCGAGTTGATATCCGAGACGCATTTAGCTCGTAACGGATGCAAGCTCTATCACGGGACGCCTGCCTTCGTTGTTCCTGGGACATTGAAGACACTCGTGGCATTTTGATTGATTTTATTGGTCACAATATTGGTTTCAACAATTTAAGCACATAAATAAACAAACAAATAAGTTCCTTTCAGTCTCGTAGCTCAAACTCGACTGCCACATATCATACATTTATTTTACTAGAAAAGTTCCTACGCCTACTAGGAAAGTTGTAAAATTGACTCTTCGCCCGATCGTTCCTATGGCAGCTACACGAAGTAGTCATTCGATCCGGGCGGTTCCGACATATTAGCAGCGTGCAGTCAAAAGAAGACTCTGGGCAAAATTTCGATAGCTACAAATCTGAGGGACTAGTTGGCGTAGAAACAGACAGACGGACGGAAAAAGCTTTATCGACTCAGGTCGTCGCCCTGATCAAGAATATATATAGTTTATGGGGTCGGAAATGAATATTTCTATACGTTGCAAACTCCTGACCAAAATTATAATACGCTTTGCAAGGGTATTAAAATGAAAATTCTCCTTGGTTCCATTTTCCATCGTTCCAATTCGACGCTAAGTGTAAGACGCTATTTTGAAAGGGCTGCAAACTTCCTAAAAATCGGCAGGGGTTCACTCTAGGGTTCGAACCCGCGCAGTTTTTCGGGCTCGGTTTCAACAGGCTCAAAAAAGGTTCAGGAATAATTTGTTCTTCGCTAATTCAGAAAACATGTTCGTAAATTGAAACAAACTTAAATATGTTATTTATATATAGAAGATTAGAGGCTAAATAATATCAATATTATATTCGAGATTGGTCTAAGTTAATCATTAGTGTGTCTTCCACGAACTTTCATTATCACTGACTGTATCGCTGGACGAACAAAATATATGAGTAGAAAAGTGCTCGACTGGTACTTGTGTTGCAGGAACAGCTAATACAACAAATGCAACATTTTTAAGGTCTTTACAATGATAGGTTTCTCAAAACGTTAGAACATTAGAATTCAGAGGCAATTCTTTGAATTCTGTTAAAAGGATAATTATATTCTAGCTCCTTAGCTAAAGATTGCTTTTCATATTCATCAAAAGATAAACATGGAAAAGAATTATTAATGTTTTTATTTATTAGTTTCTTTTGACGATTATACAATACAGCAATATGTTTCTTTGCAAGCTGATTTTGTTCCAAGGTTTACAAAAATTGGAAAATGTCACGCTTGACATTTCAATCTTTTTTTTACTCCGGCTAAGGTTTGGGTTTGGGAAGGAAAAATTGTTTCGCTCCGGCTCAGATTCGGTTCGGACTTCCCAAAAATTTCGGAGTCCTCGACTCCGGCTTGCAGCCCTGATGTTGCCGCACACGAATTTGTCACGTTTCTCTTTTCGCTGTTGCTAGCTTCTAAGAAATCAAACGTGTTTGTAAAATTATTTGATAATAAATGAAAGTCCGTCTGAATTATTTTAGGAAACTATAAAATTTTAAATTGACCAAAGAATTATGATGTATTTTCATTTTGTGTGCAGATTATATTTTTCAAAACCAAATTTGCAATCTACTTTTAAACTTTTGTGCAAGTGGAATTGAGTACAAGGCTGTGTATGTTTAAATGTCTCGAAAGTGTCGCCTCCTATTCGAACCAAACCGCACAGCTGTTTTTGTCAACGTGTCATTGTGAATGTGAACGAATCCGGCAAGGTAGCACAAAAATAAAAATATAAATGTAGTGTTGCCAATGGAAAGGAGTTGCGATAATTTCTCTCAAAGTAAATCCACCAAGTTTTAGTAAGATTTATTTGGGTACAAAGCATTAGTTGAAGAAATGTCCACCTCAAATTTCCAATTATCAACCTTAAGCATGGTCCATCCTAATTCAAATGGTAGTTTTCCACTATGCAACTTGGTCACACTAAAACATCGCTTAAAATGTGTGTTTGGTGTTTTTGTTTTGCTTGGTAAGCAGATGTTTGCTCTTCCACGAAGATACATTTTGTCAATTAATTATTTCGAAGTGGTAGTTTAACGTCACAGTGACACAATTGTGCATTGAAAGCTTCAATCTTAACGTTCAAGTATTTTGAAAAATAAAGAAACGACACATTTATTTGAATCTGTAATTGAAAGTTTTGAATTTCTAATGAAAGTTTCCTTATTGTGTTATGGCATCGCAGAGATACAATTACAAGATACATTAAAGACATTATTTATTGTCTTCGTATACTCCAGGCATCTGTATTAACCTCACTGCTTAGCAAAGCGACATCAATTGGCACCCACACCGCCCCCGCCCCCGCCCAGCATCCTAACGGGATTTCACTATAGATAATTTGTGTGCTTGTGCGTCGTCGCCGTGGTGACCCTGGGCTCTGCGCCTCCACTTTTCATTGTCAGTGTCGACAACAACACAAGACAAAAAAAATAATCAATGGAGGATTTGACACCATTGACCAATCTTCAACAGGTATGAATCACAATTGTCCATTTAATATACATACATAGCGGAGGAATTTTAGTTAATGTTTTTTTGGTTTTTTGTTTTTTACAGTTTTAGTTCAAATATATTGCCCAATCAACTTTTACTGCCCAACGCATTCCAAACTACAATAATTCCACAAAAGACTTTTGATTTTGTAAGTTATAAAAACATAAAAGTTTACAATTTACCTCGCCTCTTTTTTTTTTAACTTTTTTTTGATTAAGATAAAGTATCTTCTGTTTGATGATTAAAACGACGTGGACCTTTTAGTGGCAGTGAATCATTAAGTGATTGAATATTTCAAAATGGATCAATTTGAATAGGAAAAAGTGCAAACAGTTAATACGTTTTGGTTAACCGGAGTAAACATAATTTTACTGCACGAGCAAAATAAAAACAAAACGTGCTCCGTACAAAACAATTATTTAAAATTTTTGTAAGATATATTATTATTGATCAAAATGACTGAATTTCGGGTTTAGATCCCAAAAACCAAGAGTTTAAACATCGAAAAAAATGTCAATTAAAAAAAAATAGACAATGTAATGATTTAATTGGTCAATAGATATATGCAATGTTAAGTCATTGTATTTGTTGTATTATATTAATATTTATTGTAGATTAGAGATTTTTAAATATCTATGACATTAAATTACTATTTACTTTTTTGACTTTTCAATATTAAAATCAGGGATGCAAACCGGTTCTGAAACGAACCAAACCGTAACCGAACCTCAATTTCAGCTGATAAACCGTCGTCCCTTCGAAAACGCCGAACCGAACCGAAAACCACAAAGAAAAAACGGCTCGGTTCAGTTAATTGACGAGTTTTACCGACAATGATGATTGTAAATTTGGGAATTTTAATCGATTCCCTAGGATAAGTTTAATCACTTTAGAGACAAGTGTATGGGCAGCTTAAGTCATGGCTATTCCCAAAATTATGTGTGGTTATAATTCGCAGAATTTTTGGAACTCTTAATTCCTGCGTCTTCACCATTTTGAGTGGAAAGAAGTTTTGTCAGCTTGTGAAGACACGTTGACACGCTAAAAACGCTAAAAAAGCACGCTAAAAAAAACAAATAGCGCAGGTTTTGTCAACAAGAGCGAGGCCAAAAAGTGATAGTAAATCAGCTCCGACCTACTTCATCGACTGGCCAGCGACTGAAAAGCTGTTTCCTCTATTGACCGACCTGCTAATAGTCTATTCACACCGGCCGCAGCTTAAAAAAAAACTGTCAAAGTCGAAGCTGCGAGATTTTGTTTTCATAGGACATACGTAGGCTGGGAAATTCAAACTCCAGCACAGCCTTAATTGGTGTAACCTGCAGTGTGAAAAGGCTATTACTTGTTCAAATTGTAGTTATCAGAAGTAAAACTTATAAGCAGCCATGCTCACCTTTACTTTTCTTTTACGCAAAGCTTTTGCGATTTCCAACCGGCTATTTCCAGAATCGTAAAATTTTTGTCAAATGCGAAAATGGGAGCTAGGATATGGGAACGCATCAGGATTTGTACCCCGGATTGAGACTACTCATAAAAAGTTTCGACAAATACACCAAGCTAATAAAATTCACAAGTTACCTTCCGCTCGTCAATAACAAGTTTTAATAATGCACAGTCACCATCATCCATTGTCACCATTTGTTTGCTGGGTTATCAATCTTTTGTGATTATGTTCGGTCGAATTGGGTGAGGACTCCTACTCTTCTTGTGGCTCTACAAGCACTTACCATTTTTTGTGCTATTTGTTTCCATTATTTCCAGTTGTTTTTGATCTATTCAGTGCGAAGTTAGGAGACTGAATGAACTAGTTGAGAGAGAAAGCCTCTAAGGACAACTAACATTTAACAGGATGGCAAACTTGGTTTTGAAATTGTGACTGGTCGTATTTTTCAATTTGATTATTGGATTTTATACATTTCCCCCTCCCAAATGGATTGGCTTACACTCAGGTAAAAATCGCGTATGGGCATTTCCACCAAAAGGTCCACCAAGACCAAAAAATTAAAAGTGCTGAAAAACACTCTGTTTTTTCAAGGGGAAACAATTAAATTGAACTAATGTAAGCCAATATTACATTTAATTACAACCCACTTTGAAATATTCAGCTTCACGGCTGCGCTAGCGCGAATTTTCTAATTGGGACATAAATATTGCACATTTTTTTGATAAAAGTGCCTATAGATTGCACTTACTTTTGCTATCTAAAATCTTTCTGAGGGTACAATGAGTTGTAAAAGAATGCATTAGAAACCATGAGAAACAATGTGATTGCAGTTAATCGTAAGTTTTTGCTTCGCATTATACAGAAAACACATAAATAAAGCGATGGAAAAAAGTGTCGCGTTCGCAATGTCAAGTATCAAATCATATTTTATTTTGAAATAAAAAAAATTATGAAAATTTTTCGATCAAATAAATTCTAATATACAGTTAAATTATTCAACCAAATTTAAAAATTAGTCGCACTAAATGGTTTTGGCAGATCTCGCTGAGTTTGGCTTTTATATCGATGGCTAAACTTCCACTTTTTGGCGCGTGCGAATCGCTTTTTGATTGGCTTTATCTTGCTTTACCAGCACTAGGTGTGCTCATTTTTTTTTCTCACTAAATAAAGTGCTTCAAAAGTGCTATAAGTTAAAGTAGCAAAAGAAAAAAAAAATATTTTATGCTGACTTCTATTCCACTTTAAATGCGTACGACTGTCGCGTTCGACATCATGGAAATACCCATATTAAAAACTATAACAATCTTGTTTGATTTTACTATGCCATTTTTCACAATGTGACTGTTTTAGTGACCTTTGTCTTAAAATTAATTAATATGCACTTTGATTAAACTAAAAATATATTTAAGCACCAAATTTCAGTTGCCCCTTTTAGATTGAGCAAAAGAGGCATTCCAACTTGAGAATTACAAATAGTCCCATATTTTTATACCCTTGCAAAGGGTATTTTTGCCCAGAAGCTTGCAACGCATAGAAATAATTCCGACCCCATAAACTATATATATGTATTCTTGATCAGGGCGTCGAGCTGAGTCGATTGATTTTTTTCCGTCCGACTGTCTGTCTGTTTCTACGTAAACTAGTGTCTCAGTTTTAAAGCTATCGAGCTGAAATTTCGCAAAGTCTTCTTTTAACTGCTAATATGCCGGAACCGACCGTGTCAGTCATCCGGTCATCCGATATGTTACAGCTGCCATAGGTCGAAAAATGGGTCTTAGTGAGAAAAACTTTTTTATTTTCAATGTTAGCATCCTCAAAATCGGCCATTACTAATATTATATGCTTTCAAACAGATTTGCAAATTTTGGTCAAAATCGGATGACCTAAGATATAGAGTAAGTAGAGGGTATATTAAAATTGTCCAGATGTTTGTAACGCATAGAAGGAAGGATCTCCAACAACATAACGTATATATATTCTTGATCAGCAGGACAAGCTGAGTAGATATAGCCATGTCCGTCTGTTTCTATGCTATCTCCTCCGTCAGTTTTAAAGCTAAAGTAACTAAACTTTGCACGAAGTCGTTTGGTACTAATACGCTGCAAATTTTGTCGGAACTGGCCGGATCGGATGACTATAGCATATTGCTGCCCTAGGACCGATCGGTCGGAAAATGGGTCTTAGTGAAAAAACTTTTTTGAGTCTTAAGCCGGGTATCCAGCACCGCGGAAACTAAAAATTCCTGGCAAACTTCATATAAAAAAAACTGTGCCAGGAATTTTTAGTTTACCTTTTCGTTGCTTGAGTATCCAGCAACATGAACGAAACCCACAGTTTCTTATCGATAGTTGGCCTATCGATAGCGCATGTGGATCGAGAGAACAGCTGATACACAGTTTAGGAATATATTGGTTACAATTATTTTTGACGTGATGAGCGAAAATTTGGGGGGAATGCTTTTATGTTTTTGTTATGAGCTGTCATCTTGCTGGGAAACCAGCAGAGTGCAGAGATTGGTAGGGGATGTAGCCAAGGGGACACTTATGCCAAATTGCTGAGGCGGCCTGAGAGATGCCCTCCATGGACACAAAGGTCGATGGGATGTCGTAGGTTGAGCCTGTTTATCGCCAGATCAGATGCAAGTCTATGCGAGTGGGCCACTAGTCGGTCAGGATGCATACATATTGAATTGGGCTCATAATGGCAAGCGTCCAAATCGTGGTATTTAGTTGTATGCACACATGCCAGGGACCTCACATAAAAGACTCTAGTTTATTGAGGGCAGTGGAGCATTCCGGGGAGCATCCCATACCGGGATCCCCTGGTCCAGGAAAGCAAGATGATCAAGGATTTTGGATCGCAGCGAAATACCACTACGAGGCTGCAACCGTAGCTGCTGCCCGAGTCACATAGACTTTCCTGGTCAAGCGGCGGTCCAGAGACAAGCCAAGGTATTTAACCGCGGTATCCGTATATGGGAATCTTGATCCTAGGAGTCGCACTCGAGCAACTTTTGCGGGTCTCATAGCAATCGTGTTGACTCTTTGAACGATTAACGGGTATGTTCCAGCTGTTCGCCCATCGACCAAAGCCAAGGTACTGATCTGGCCTCTGAGTTGACAAAATCCTTAATATTAATGTGAATGTATTTATTGTATTTGATTGGCGACCAACCGAGAAGTCATACTACTTTGGAGATTATAGCATTTTAAAGTTGTGCAGATAACAACATGCTGCATTAATGATTTGCGCCATCCGGACAAAGTGTCATGCTCAGCTATCGGGCTATCATCCTCTAGTATAGCATTAAGTAGCACCTACTTCGCGATGCATGCTTCCCCGGAAAATATAATTTTTTTTCTCTACATTTATTTCATTTCAAATAATTAACAGTGTTAACAGCTGATTAATTAGAGTGACCTTACACCTTTTAGGTGCATGGTCAGCCTGCTTTAGTTATGTTCCACACACACAAGAAATAATTAGCAAATTCCTGGCAGGAATTTTCCGCAGTGCTGGATACAAGCCTTTAGTGAGAAAAATTTTTTTGTTTTTAATGTTTTCGTTCTTATTGTTTGGTCGAAATCAAATGTTTATCTGTCGGAAAATGAGTTTTAGTTAGAACATTTTTTTGATTTTTATGTAAGCGTTCTTAAACTCTGACATTTCAAAAACAGCATTTGCAAGGGTATTAAAAAAACACAGACGAAGTTAGCGTGGCCTTCTCGTTATAATTATTTTTATAATAACTGAACCGAACCTAACCGAAAACCACAAAGAAAAATCGGTTCGTTTCAGATTATTGAAGAGCTTTAGCGCTTACCTACAGGCAATGATACTTGTAAATTTGGGAATTCTGATCGATTCACTAAGATCAGTTTTATCCAAAATTAGGTTAAATTTAGTTTTGCTGACAATGGAGACTACTTATAGACCGAATTAATCGTTGGCGATGCCGGATCGATCTAGCTTTCCGTACATCTCCTGCTTCTTTTGTCCACCTATCCCTTAATATACCAGTCATCAGACAGCATTTATTCCTTGAAAATTTGCCAATTGATTTGTGTGAGTATACCATTTGCTCTTCGAGACGATTTTCTCCATATTATGTACGAATTATATCGTTTGCAAGGAGCATTTATATAAGAATTTTGAAGAAAATCAAATGTTTTCTAGGAAT
This sequence comes from Lordiphosa magnipectinata, assembly GCA_037044535.1. NCBI lineage: Eukaryota > Metazoa > Arthropoda > Insecta > Diptera > Drosophilidae > Lordiphosa > Lordiphosa magnipectinata. The sequence continues at coordinate 40,251 of JBAMBO010003741.1, forward strand.
TCAATTTCCAAAGTGTGCGAGGAGTCCCCAATTTACTTTGGAAATCATAATATTCCGAACTTAAAAACGGTAACGGGCCTTCATAAAATATATAATAAATTCAGGGTGAACCAATGAACCGAACCGAAACCGCGGTTTAGTTAGTCACAATAACCATGTAATGAATCGAACCGGCGGTTCAAAAATTGTGTGAACCGCTGAACCGAAGCAGTCCTCATATTCAAGCGGTTTTCATCCCTGATTAAAATCATATTTTACTAAAATTAATTTCTACATATTTTTTGACTGAGCTTTAAAATGTTAACTTAAACTGGGGTTCGAAACTAAATCTACATTTACTTCAATATTCTGAACCCGCTTCGAGAAGCCAGACGAAATTTGCAAGTTCGACCCCGGAATAGTCCCCTTCCGAATTTGATGGGGCCTGCAGCCCAGAATTTATAAAATTCTGTGGATTTACTGAAGAACATTAAAAAAATATTATAATCAATATGGATATTCTTTAATAAGTGGAAACTCTAAATTCGGCTAGTTTCATAATAATTTATACGCAGACTGCTCTTTCTAATCAATGGAACAAATTTCAGTTCGATTGTCCAATTAGTTTAGGTCGGATTCGGCTGGTTCAGACTAAAAACCGCAGACGAAGCGACAGACAGACGGACGAATGAATGAAAATCAAACAAAAGTATAGCGAAATGTAGTCAAGGGACAATTCTAAAAAAATCATCATCATTTTAGAACTCATCTCCTAACCATTGGTTATTACGTTTAAAATCGAGAGATTAATTTTAATACTAGACCTATGGTTTCTTGTTGAAATTTTAAGAATTGTCCCTAGATTACGTTTTCGAGAAAGAAATTGAGTCTCCTTAATGTATGTATATACTTTATGGAGTCGGAAACGCTTCTATCTATGCGTTAATCTGCACAAAATTATACAACTCTTTACAAGTGTATAAGAATCATATTTTCCTCACAGTAAACCCAACAAAACAGTTAGATGGAACTCTTGTACATTGTATTCTGTTTTAATCTAGTCTACAGTTTATTGTGTTTGCTAAAAGCTTAATAAACGCCTTCATTATGATGATAAAACTCACATGATAACCAAAATAATCGACCTTTAAAATGTGCATTTGCTTGGAATAATGCTGGTAGAACAATTTTTTAATTCAACTTCAGAAAATGATAAGTATATAATTATTTATATACATCATATTTGTAGAAATTTGTATTTGTAGTGTTTACTAATATTAAATTCTACTCTGCTTAGCAATAAAACTGCGTCTTACAAATTCTTACAATTGAGAAATTTAAGTGGGCTGTCTATCTGATGAAGAATTATCAGATTATTTAATTATGTATTTTGGTTTACTTTTCTTTTTGAAGATAATACAAAAGCGTTTCCAAGTATTTTTATGGGTGAAAAAAATTGTGTATCAGTAATTGGAATTAGTCCCGAAGCGTCTTGCTGTTCCGCTACTTTCCGAAATGTGTGTTTCAATTGAATGTTCTTTTTTAGGTTCCAATAACTGTATTTTTACTTGGTAGATCGGTAATTAAAATGATTATTCAACAGTTCCAGTAAATATATTGGGATTAATAGTATTTTTGTAGACTTCTAAGCGGAAGTGTATTAATTTGGTTATATTATAACGATGTAAATGACGAGGTGAACTGTTTATATTGTATTTTATTTATTTCAATATCTTCTAGACAAAGAACTTAAGTGTATATTTTTCTTTTGAGACAGGGCGCTGTTCTCAGGTCGTCACTTGTATGATAAACAAGAGATCTCAGGTTATACATGAGAACTGATACAACGAAGATTTAATACAGAAACACTTGCTGCGTCGACAACTTCTCAATCAGATATTAGTCAGTTGTTCGCTGCCATTTTGGCACCCTGAGTTATTTTTTGACTATGTCCGTCTCGCTCTAGCCTCTGTGTGTTCCTATGTCACAATTATTTTGAGTGAAGTGTTTACATGCCACTAAAGAGTTAACATAACGATACAAAAAAATAGAAGGTAGTGCAATGCGACGCATGTCAAACAAAAATCCCAATGTGACGTCCCAGACTCACATTTTTGTGTTTGTTCACATTTTTATACCCTTGTAGAGGGTATATTAAAATTGTCCAGATGTTTGTAACGCATAAAAGAAAAAATCTCCGACCACATAAAGTATATATGTTCTTGATCAGCATGACGAGCTGAGTTGATATAGCCAAGTCCGTCTGTCTGTTTCTATGCTATCTCCTTCTTTTGGTACACATGCGCTGCACATTTGTCGGAACCGGCCGGATCGGATGACTATAGCATATAGCTGCCATAGGAATCATCGGTCGAAAAGCTAATTGTTTTCAATGCAAACGCCCCCAAACCTCGTATATATTAGTTTTCTATGCTTTTACATAATTCCACCAAGTATGATGAAAATCGGACAATTATATAGTATAGCTGCCATACAAAAGATAGGTCAGAATAAAAGTCTTAGTAGGAAAAACTTTTTTGTTTCCAATGCTATCGGGTTTGTTACTGATCAATATTATATGCCACCACACAATTCTGCAAAGTTTGATCCAAATCGGATCGTATAGCTGCCATAGGAACGATCGGCCGACAAAGTAGTTCTTGTAAGGAAAAGTTTTTTGTTTTCAATGGTAGCGTCTTTATACTTTATAGTTATGAATATTATCGGTTTCTAAACAATTTTGGGGAGTTTGGTCAAAATCGGATGAATATATCTTATAGCTGCCATATAACAAACTGGCAAGCAAATGGTCAAAGTAGTGGCGCCATCTATTGCTGAGTTTGGGAAACAACTCAGCTAAGAATGTTCAACGAAAATCATTTAATTCCTTAATTTATATAAATTATAAAAGCTGAAAGGGTATATAAATTTCGGTCGAGCCGAAGTTAGCTTTCCTCTATTTTTTAAAATGTGTGCTTCGGTAACGAAAACGAAAATGAATTAAAATTATATCAACATTTAAACTAAATCAAATTAAAACTAATAAGTTTACTCACAATGTTATGCGCATGCGAAATGGAGCAAGTGCTTGCACTACCTTGTATATATTGTATTATAAGTTAACATCACTCAAAATAGAGAGGCGTTTCAAATTGAGTTTCTAATAGAAACTTTCTATATTAAATTTTCTTTGTATGAACATAGGAGTGCACGTTGACATCCTCTTTGATTTTCAACTGGTACCTTATAAAGTGGCAGCCTACTTTAATGACTTCACCCTGCATAAAATAACACCATGACTGCAGCGAAGTATCGCATTTTTTGCCAAGGCATTTATTTATTATGTGACTCAATCCAATTTATACTCACATGCAAAATACAACTCAACCGCATACAACTAATCCCTTTACCGCAAATACCGCACTTTCATTTCTATTGACCACATCCCGTTGTTCCCATTGCTACGAGATTTTTTCGCCAATTGGCGTCTGTCAGTCTCATAATAAATTGCGTTGCAAATAACTTGCTTCGAAGTGTGAACAACAAAAGGTGCATTTTGTGCGATCGAGGCTTTCTGATAACGGTGGTTTTTTTCTGTTGTTGGGCTGCTCCCAAACTTAAATTTCGTGCCCATCGCTGCTCCAAAACATTATTTTAGGGTTGACTAAGTTTTCAAAACGAAACATTTTTTAAACATTTTAGGACTAACCAATTATCCTAAAAGAGTTTACAAATGTCTTCAGTGCAGTTCTTTGCCTATTTGTGAACTATTAGGTGGATAATTGAATTTGGATAATGAAATTTAAGACGTTTATTTTTCGAGTCCCCGTTCGGTGAGCACAGAATATAAAGTGAGTCGGCTGTCGTCGTTGATTCTTATCAGCACAGTTTGTTCTGCAAAATGGGCTTAGGGTAGATCCAAATTCATTATTATACCCTAGCAAAGGGTATAATAATTTTGCCCAGAAGTTTGGAACGCCGTCTGTCTTTCTAACCGTCTGTTTCTACGCAAACTAGTCTCCCAGTTTTGAAGCATGAAGCTGAAATTTTCCGTCTTATTTTTACTGCAACTTGCCTTCCTAAACTCTGCCATTATTAATATTAAAAACTTTCATACAAATTCGCATAATTTGGTCAATATCGGATCGGTCGGAAAATGGGTCTAAAGGCCTATTCTCAGATGAGATAAAAATTTAGTTCGGCACTATATTTCATATAAATATAAACAATTTTGAACAGTTTGAAATCTGTGCCGAACTAAATTTGTATCTCACCTGAGAATAGGACTTTAGTGAGAAAATCTTTTTTGTTTTAAATTTGATCGTTCCTCGGTTATTGTTAATTTTATATGCATTCAACCAGATTTCAAAAATTGGGTCGAAATAGGATCTCGATAGGTCAGAAAGTGGGCTTTAGTAAGAAACAATTTTTGATTTTAATGTAAGCGTTCTTAAACTCTGATATTTCAAAACAAGCACTTGCAAGGGTATTAAAACATCGGCACAAACGAAGTTAGCTTAGCCTTCTCGTTTATTTTATGAATGTGAAGTGAATGAATTAATAAATGATAATAGTTATTACTTATGCTTGGCTTCACACTTAGTGACGTTTATATGTCAAAATCGTTTTAAAATGTGAATGGAAATGTAAATAATATCTGTACCACTAATTCCCAATCAAATACAAATAATTTGTGGAAGTCGTTTACGAAAGTGTTGGTGAAATCATACAACGTCACATCGTCAAGAGTCACATATTAAGTTGATACGGACAACACCTGTTTTTTTAAATCACTCTTTTTATGCTTATTTATTCAAATTAATAATTATTAAATGAACTTGACCTTCCATTTTTTACTTGAATGCCAATAACTTCTATATTCTTCGATGGATTTAAATGAAATATGTGGCGTTGTATTTTTAATAGATGAGTCGTGGTGAAAGTCGCACTTAAAATCTAGCTTTTTTAAAAAAGTGATCAATTTAATTCAAAGTTGCTGATAAAAGTCTTTATAACTTCGAAGTCAAGCCTCAGATTAAGAAGTGATGTAGGAATGAATGATAGGGCAAGGTAATTACCTTCCAAGAAAACCTATACATAATGAATAAACCGATACCGAAGATATACACATTTTTATAAAGCTATTTTTCTTCCCAATGAAAAATCTAGCTTTTTCGTGATTTCTCGAAAACGGCCGCACTAACAAATTTTTGGACTGCTTTTTTGGACTCAGTAAAGGGATTTACATATGAAACGACTGCCAAATGGTCGGGACCGAAAATGCTGTAGACTAGTGTAATTGGACGAGGTTTATGTGTTTATAAGCCTGATTTGATAACGTTAACGCTTAACGTTAAATATGGCAAAAGTACCTGTTGTGTATCATCTCAGCGTCTTAAAAAACATTTTGCTGCGAATTGTGATATCAATTAGCCATTTTAAAACTGCTATGCAATTTTTTCTACATGTCCTCCCAAAAATTTTCGGGTTAAACAGGCTGTAACTTTGCTTATGGTGTTGACAAAAATGCAACAAAATTTCTAATAAATATCCGACAAAAACAATGGTTTTTTAGATGTTTTAGTTTGACAAAATTGGCATAACTTATACCGCGTGTTTGATTTTTCTTAGTTACATTGATAGGATAGGATAGGATAGGATAGTTCACATCCTAGAGGGTTCATAAAATCAACAATTGGTGCCTAATGTGGCCTAGAAAAAAGTTAAAAAGTCGGAAAATTGGGTTTTCGCCAATATCTTGGAAACGGAAAGAAATGACTATGACATCAAAACTCGTATTCAGCATGGGCGGGCAAGCAAGAATTAGTTTAAGATGTTCGGGATACTAATGGTCTCAATGTAGAGCTGAGAAACTTAAAAAAAATGTGTTTTTTTAGAAATAAGCAAACCACTATTTTCAATAAAAAGTCTATTACCCCACTTAACACGTAAATCGTCATGACAAATTTTATGGGCTACTTATTGAGATATTATCGACGAAACTTTTTTTTCTATTTGGCAGATTTCACAAGCCTAGAGCATTTTCGGGCCCAACCATTTTGTAGCCATACCCTGTGTTAATACGTTGCTATCAAGGCTTATAACGCCAACTTTGCTTAATATGGATCTGTTTTTATACCCTTGTAGAGGGTATATTAAAATTGTCCAGCTGTTTGTAACGCATAGAAGGAAGGATCTTCAACCACATAAAGTATATATATTCTTGATCAGCATGACAAGCTCAGTTGATATAGCCATGTCCGTCTGTCCGTCCGACTGTTTCTATGCTATCGCCTCCGTCAGTTTTCAAGCTAAAGTAACCAAACTTTGCACGAAGTCTTTTGGTACAAATACGCTGCAAATTTCGGAACCGGCCGGATCGGATGACTATAGCATATAGCTGCCATAGGAACGATCGGCCGAAAAAGAAGTTCTTGTAAGGAAAACTTTTTTGTCTTTAACGTAAACATGACCAAACCTCTTATTTTTAAGTTTTTCGTGCTTTCACATAATTCTACCAAGTTTTATGAAAATCGGCCAACTATATAGTATAGCTGCCATACAAAAGATATTTCTGAAAAAAAGTCTTAGTGGGAAAAATTTTTTGTTTTCAATGCTATAGCTCCCAAACTTGTTACTGGTCAGTATTATATGCTACCATACAATTTTACCAAGATTGATCCAAATCGGATGAATATAGCATATAGCTATAGCCATAGGAACGATCGGTCGAAAAAGTAGTTCTAGTGAGAAAAACTTTTTTGTTTTCAATGGTAGCGTCTTTATACTTTCCAGTTATGAATATTATTGGTTTCTAAACAATTTTGGGGAGTCTGTTCAAAATCGGATGAATATATCTTATAGCTGCCATATAACAAACTGGCAAGCAAATGGTCAAAGTAGTGGCGCCATCTATTGGTGAGTTTGGGTAACAACTCAGCTAAGAATGTTCGACGAAAATCATTTAGTTCCTTAATTTATATAAATTATAAAAGCTGCAAGGGTATATAAACTTCGGTCGAGCTTAGATTTCCTCTTTTATAGAGTAAAAGGGTATACTAAAGTCGTGCAAATGTATGTAACAGGCAGAAGGAATCATTTCCGACCATATAAAGTATATATATTCTTGATCAGTATCGACAGCCGAGTCGATATAGCCATGTCCGTCTGTCCGTCCGTCCGTCCGTCTGTCTGTATGAACACCTCGATCGGACGGACGGACAGACGGACATGGCTATATCGACTTGACTGTTGATGCTGATCACGAATATATATTCGTTATATGGTCGGAAATGATTCCTTCTGCCTGTTACATACATTTGCACGACTTAACTATACCCTTTTACTCTACGAGTAACGGGTATAAATATCAGATTCCTAGCTAGGCTAATGTAGAAGTGTCAGAGGTATGGCCAAAAAATGAGATTTCTGGCCCACAGTGCATAGTAAAAAGTATCACTCAAGATGTTTTGTGTTAGATGTGCTCAGTGTGATTAGTCTATAAGACAACGAGCACACTAACGGTCAAGGTCACATCGGCCTCAAAGCTGATTTCGTGAAATTATTTAGTAAGACCCTACTTTCCTTACCATGGTGGCGAAGAATAAATTATATACATAGAAACTAAATTTGAAACGCCCCTCTATTTTGAGTGATGTTAACTCCTTAGTGACGTATAAACACTACACTCAAAATAATTGTGACATAGGAAAACACGGTGGGAAACAAAAAACCATAGCCAAAATTCGGGCTGCGAATTTACAACATTGGAATTCCTATGTCTTTATTCGCCGATTGAAAGAGGCTTAAATACTAACTGGATGTTTGTTTGAAGTGTGAACAGCAAAAACAAGACCGCTGATAAGAGAATTTGGTTATTCTCGAAACAGCGATCGTTGTACTGACATAGCCAATTGCTATTCCAAAAAATTTTGTAATTGATATCTGTTGATTTGTGTTGTTTATAAAGAATTATACTCAACCATAGACCTTGAGCTAGCCAGATGTAACTTTGACTATTTGGCTAACTCCAATTTTCACAAAGAATGCACATCTATTACAAATATTTATAATGCGCCGTATTTTTTTGATTCAGTCTGGCTTAGGAAACAATATTCGTTGACAAATGTAAATTTATCTAATTGAACTTAACTGAACTACAAAAGTGGATAAAAATGCTTTAAATGTTCAAACTTTTGTAAGAAATGGTTAGAAATACAAGGCTTGATTAAATAGTTATCATGTGCAACTTTAAAAGGGGGAAAATACAACTATATTCCAAATCTCAGTTAAGTTCTTTTACAGAAGCTAATCCAAGTGGCCGCTTTTGTCTGCAGTATGGCTTAGAGTAGCTTGCATATATGTTAAACTAATAAACGTAACCCTTACCCGTTGTTTAACCCATACTCCATAGACGTAACCGAATTAAATCGTCGGGCCATAACAATTACCGGTTCCGACAGCATTATCCATTTCGGTTTTAGTCATTGGGCACGTGTTTTCCCGATTTTAAAATAACTGCCATGGTCAGAAAATGAGAAAAATCCTAATTCAGAAAACAGCCCCCATGACGGAAAATGGGGGATTTAAGTCTAACTTTCATATTCCGCCGATTCTGTTTTTTAGCTTTATGCGCAAAATAAAGAAATATTTTTTCTAGTAGCGGCAAACACACCCCCATGTTCAGAAAAACCAAAAAAATTTGTCTTATTACAGTGACTTGAAACTCAATCAAACTATTTTTATATCTCTTTTGCGGGCCCAACAAAAAATATAAAGTATATCGGTGGCATAGCAACGCTAGCCTACTAATTCCAGCTAATGTACAATAATAACTACATAAAAATATACAATGATTCCATTACTTCTCACAAAGAGACAGATCTGACTAACTGTGGTCACCCGATGAGTATCAATTAATTCTGTTGCGGCTGAATCAATAATAATAACAAATTAATGGTAGGCGGATATATGATACAATTATTTATTTGTGCATTTTTTATAGCACGTTTTTAACACGATCTTGTTGCTTATTCATGTGTAGTAGAGGAGGTCTTATCGCTGTAGCGACTTTGTTTTCCGTAGCTTACACTTTTCGGACTTGGAGCTATACTAAGTGAGTCAGTGGATTGACATGCCGATTTCCATATCGTCTTATGAATAATATGTAATATGAAGAAAAGAACTGCAAATCAAGTCCAAGGCTTTGTATCAGCCTCGTCTGCAAAATATTCCACTCCTCACTCCACCACAATCTCTCTCAGTCTCTGTCTGAGCACGAGTCGTTATCACCATTCGCACGCATCGAATTTGAAATAAGTGAGAAACGGAGTCAGCGGAAAATTTTCTCCTGAGAACAAATGCGGGCTTGGGCATCGCCTAAGGTTTTAGTGCGAGTTTAGCTGCCGATGAGAGCGCATCCTCAATAACATTCGATCGTTATTCTTATTATTTAATCCGCTCTTGCAGATCGCTGAAAACACAACGCGCAAACCAAAGAAGATGACGGAACGCCAGCCGTTATTACAACAGAGCGACGCCTCGGATTACGAGGGTGGTCGCGGATCAGGTGCAGTACGACCAGTGCGCAGTTCACCGCCAGACAGCACCCTAGTCAATGTGCACAGCGAGGATAGCATAGCAGGTAGGTGTTAAATTTATTTGTATAAATCAGCAAATAGAAAAACTATTCCCATTTCCATAGTACACGCTGCCGCTGCAGTCGACGGAGATGACGAGCAGAGCAGTAGCAGTCACGGCGGCGATATTAATAAATCAATCTACAATCCCACACATCATCGCGACCTGGAACATCCCACATCAAATTTTGATACATTGGTGCATCTGTTGAAGGGCAACATAGGCACAGGTAAATAATTTAGTCACAACTTTCCGGTATTTCTCTAGTCAAAAGGACCAAAAACTTAAAAGAAAATGTTCTACGAAGGACCGAGATTCTTAAAGAATTTTCGTTGTTTTGGGTTAAAATTAGTAGGAAGACCTTTCCGTTACACCTTTGAACATTCTCATTTGATTCTTATCGAATTTTGCAAAATGGTTTCAATACATATGGCTGAGTTGATGAGATGTTTTAATTCGAAAAATATTCATAACTGCTGAGTTTAAGAACGCCAACATTTAAATAGAAAAGTTTTTCTCGCTAAAACCAATTTTAAAATCGGTCGGTTCTATTGCAGCTTATACTTTGGCAGCGGTACTTTCTGCTTCCACTGCTGCAGTAAATCAGGCTTGAGTAGCAGTAGCAGAAAGCAGCTTTCTTTTGCTCATAACTTGACTATCGATCATGCGTCTTTTTTAAACCTTTGGCAGATCGATATATAATTATGATTAATTAATATTTCTAGAAAGTACGAATCATCCCTCAACAAAACTGAGATATGACGTTTTTATACTCTGTAGTCTTGACCAAAGGTACACAGAGTAGATAAAGTTTGCGCAAAAGTATGTAACAGAGAGAAGGAATAATTTCCGACCCTATAAAGTATATGTATTCTTGTTCAGCATCAACAGCCGAGTCGATATAGCCCTGTCCGTATGAACGAAGAGATCTCAGAGATGGTAAGAGATAGAGCTTATTTTCAATATTTGCCACGCCCCCTGCCGTCCGCGCAATTTGGAAAAAGTCATATCTAACACAGCTTTGTTGATAGATGGCTTCTGGAGATACTTAGTAATCGAGATTTTAACTTATGCTTGGTAGCACCGGCTGCAACGGCGATGGGCAGCACTTCACACACTTTACGGCTTCTCTACATTGTGTGACTTCTAACTTGCTACATACTTTTGCACTTAATATACTCTTAGGGTGTTCGCGATCCCAAGTTGAGATACGGAATGGTTGAGTTGAAGAATTTTCTACAAGTTCAATTGTGAACAACCCTTTTTGTCAACATGTCAGTTGAGTTGTTAGGTTTTTTTCTTGTATAAAAAAATTATGAACCATATAAAATGCATAAAAAATAGTCAATCAAAGCACTAATCACCAATTGACCGATCTTAAAATTTATCTAGCTATCAAAGAATTGATTTTGTTAATGGTGCAAATTCAATTGGGCTATTCTGAAAATGGCGTAACGGCCGCCGAGGAGACAAATTCAATATTTCGAAGTCAATTTACTGACAGTGTCGGCGGCGATGAATCTTTGGCTAATGCTATTCTTGAAAATTATCCGAGCCACGTTTCATAGGAAACTTACATAGGTGTAACGTAGATAGAAATGTAGGGAAGACAACAGAAAACCGAGAATCTTATTTCTCTGGTAAACGCATTTGCTAGTTGCTGGTTGCTAAGTTGCAATTAAAAATTGGAAAACTGCAATGGTTCTAAAATTCTGGTTTACAAAAACAAAAGCAGAATGTACATACATGTCCAACTGGGATTTATACATCGGTCTTGTTGCCCTAACCTCTACGCGATTGCCGGTAAGATATAGTATGCAGCTAAATGTGCTTTATGAAATCAGGCACAAAATGGGCAGCACATTTTATACTGTTTACCAACTCTAGAAATTCTCATTTCAACCGGTGGAAAAGTACTCAATTAGTAAGGGGGAAGGGCTGTTTAGTTGTGGAATTTCAGGCTAGTGTACTTTGTTTTCTATGACCCTATCTGTTTACTTTTGGTACAGAGTATAAAAACCAAATGGAATTTTACCGATAAGATTCAATTTTTCAGAACCACTTCTGTATCTCGACAAAAAAAATTATTTACAAAATCTATCTACGAAATGCGATCCACGAATCGATCCAATTTTCGAGGTTTTGAAATTGAAGAAGTGCTGATCCTGAAGGGCATGCGGCATCGACAAAAACAAACAGTAGCTGTTGTTGTTGCTATAACGGCTGGGGAAGATTCATCCGCGTAGGGAGAAAAGAAAGAAAAGATAAGGGGGAAAAGTTTAATAGAGATGTAGAACAAATCTGGTACCTGGTCAAGGAAAGAGGATGCCTCGACAGGGCGGTTCCATAGATCTAGGGCAGGAAGGTCAGTGGGACTTAGGGGTCATGAAAAGAAGTGATTGGTGTCATGAGGACCAAGTCCACATTTCGGACATTTATCCACAATCTCAGGGTTCATTCGAAGGTTCATTCGAGCCTGCTTTTCCCAGATCGCAGCTGGGCCAAGGAGGTTCTTGCCGATCGAGGAAGGGATTCCTCAGCAGGAATAATAGAATAATAGAAGGAACCCTACCCCCGAGGATGATGTTATCCTTGCAGGAATCGATTGAACTGGAAACCATGGTGGTGTGGGCGGTTTTCTTGGCTTCGGCGCATGACGGGGTGATACGAATGTTACCTAGGAACTGGGGGACTATCTGGAGTTCAGTTCGCAGCTCAAAATGTACGGCCTTCTAGACATATCCTGTAGGGTACAGGCGTGGTTTGGGTGCGATTCGATGTGCCAATTAGGAACTGTTGGGTGAGTAGTGTGTTGTGGGCTCGGACTGGAAGTACCTCCGTATCCTGGTGGGGTGGTCAGGGTTTGTCATCAAGTGAAATCCTGTGGTTACACGCAACGCAGCGTTCTGTGCCAGCTGGAGCTTGCGCCATTGCGTGTCGCTGATAGATGGAGACCAGATAGGCGCGCCTTGTAGGTGCTGACGATGGTTTCCTTTCCACCGCCCCAGGAGCGTCAAAAAAAAAAAATACAAATAGTAGTCGGAAGGGTAATGTCTGGGCTATACGGCGGGTGGGGTAGGACTTCCCATTTCAGCGTTTCAAAGTATTTGTTAATCGGCTGCGCAACATGTGGCCGAGCGTTGTCATGTTGCAAAATTACATTATGCCTTTGATCGTATTCTCGACTCAAAGGCATCAATTGAGTTCGGTAGAGTTGCCCTGTGAGGGTTTCATTCGATGGCCTTCAGCTGCATTTTTCTTCAAATGAAAACAGAAAAGTAAACTTTCCCACATATTGTGTTTTGTTGGCAGTCGACACTTTGGAGCACACAAAAACTATGTTGTTTACACTTTAGCGAAACGACACATACTAATAAATAAAGCCTAATGATGAGGCTACAAAATGAATTTGGTTACAACATTACATTTAACATTCGATTTAATACTAGTAAGGCCATCTCTTAAAAATCCTTTAAAACTTTTTTGTACAGGTAATATTAATAATGGCCGGATTTGTATGTTTTCCGTCCGATTGTTCCGTTTGCACTTTTAGATACAGATATAAACACATAGTCAAGAGTAAAGGGTATTCTTACTTGTTATGTGTAAAAACTCAAAGCTCTTTTATAAAGATACAATGGTTGAGCTTCACGACTTTTCGTCCATAAAAAATCTTTATAAATCGAGGTCCAACGATGGTCTTTTCTCAATTGTTTTAGGTATAGGTCCCTCTTAAGAAATATAACCAAATATTATATATTTATAATATTTATAATATTTTTTATAGGTATTTTGGCCATGCCGGACGCCTTCAAGAATGCCGGTCTCTATGTGGGTCTGTTTGGCACTTTACTGATGGGCGCCATTTGTACTCACTGCATGCACATGCTAGTTAACTGCTCCCACGAATTGTGCCAGCGATTGCAGCAGCCATCATTGAACTTCTCAGAGGTGGCCTTCTGTAGCTTCGAGACAGGACCGCTGGGCTTGAGACGTTATTCCCACTTGGCCAGACGGATTGTGACCTTATTTTTGTTTATAACACAAATTGGTTTCTGCTGCGTTTACTTTTTGTTTGTTGCTCTGAACATTAAGGACGTAATGGATCATTTTCACTTGGTGCTGGATGTGCGCATATATTTGCTGATAATGTTAGTGCCCATGGTGCTGCTGAATCTGGTACGAAATTTGAAGTACCTGACACCGGTTTCACTTATTGCGGCTGTATTGACTGTGGCTGGTTTGGCCATAAGCTTCTCGTATATGCTGCATGATTTGCCTGATGTGCATACGGTTAAACCAGTGGCCACCTGGGCCACATTACCCCTTTATTTTGGCACAGCCATTTATGCGTTCGAGGGTATCGGAGTGGTACTACCCCTGGAGAATAATATGCGTACACCGGAGGATTTTGGTGGCAGAACAGGCGTTCTCAACACGGGCATGGTAATTGTGGCCTGTCTGTACACATCAGTTGGCTTCTTTGGATATCTGAAGTACGGCGAGAGCGTGAAGGGTAGCATTACACTGAATTTACCTCAGGGCGATGTGTAAGTATATATGAACTTTTTTTTAAAAACTTACAATTTAACCGGTCAGACAGATGAAAACTATCTGAGATCTAAAAATGCTCTGGTGTTTTAAGAAGAGATTTGTCTCTCAAACACTTTAAGCAAATTTAAATTTGAAAATGTAGTCAAACCAATTTTTTACGCTCGCAGAAATTAGACTGACATTTGTAACACAGAAGAAAGCATCTCCGAACCCGTAAAGTATGGATTCCATAAAAAATCGCCCACTCAACTTTATTTTTGCTCGAAATAATTTATTTCGTATTCTTTGTTGTAAAATAGTATATACATATTTTCAGCGTTTTGCCGAATTATGCTTAATTCGCAGAAAAAATGTTTTGAAAATTTAGCTATTTAATTCCTGGACACAAGACCAAATTTTGAGAAAAAACTGAAGAAAAAGAAACGTCTCTTTTGGGGCAATTAATTTTTGTTTACTCTTTTCCGCGATTTGGTAACCAAAAAACTTAAACAGTTTTTAAGTGTAAGTAATTTTAAAGTTTGGGATCGGATGTAAATTTACAGAATTTTTAAATATGTTTTTTATCAATAGCTTTGGATAGCAAGCAATTGAAAATAATTACATTTTTTAAATAGCTAAATTTTCAAAACATTGTTACCCGCGAATTTTACATGTTTCGGCAAAATGCTGAAAATACGTATATACTATTTTACAACAAAGAATACGAAAAAAATTATTTCGAGCAAAAAAAAGTTGAGTGGGCGATTTTTCATGGAATCACCCATATATATTCTTGATCAGCATGACAAGCTGAGCTGATTTAGCCAAGTCCGTCAGTTTCTAAGCTTTGCTGCCCATTTGTCGAAATTTCCTATGCTTCTCTAAAATTCAACCATGTCTAATCAAAATCGGACAACTACATACAATTGTATAGCTGCCAGAGAAAAGACAGGTCTGGAAAAATCTGGTCTTCGAAATCTTTTTGTTTTCAAAGGTAACGTCCCCAATTTTGGTATTTATTTATTCAATAACCTTTTACATAATTTTACAGATTTTGATCCAAATCGACCGGTAAAAGAAATAGGTTGTGGTGGGAAAAACATTTTTGTATTCAATGGCAGCGTCATTAAACTTGACAGTCAATAATATTATTTGATCAAAGTCGGATAAATAAATCGTATAGCCCCTATGATAAATAGAAGATAATGCAAAGCGTCGCTTGTCATAGAAAAACTTAAAAATTCTACTTCCCAACATAATTTGCTTATCACTAGACATCGGATATTATGCACTTTTTTAAATGAAGGTAGATTAAGGTGAAAATCTGGATTTATATTAATTAAATAACCCACTTTACATTGAAAACTGCATATGGGCATTTCCACAAAAAGGTCAACCAAAAACCGAAAACATCTATTCATTAAATGCAGCTAACTTATCCTATGTATATCAATATAAGTTCCTGAATTAACATTTGTATGTTATTTATGATTACGCAAAAAGATACATGTATACATTTATTAAAAGCATCAGAAGTACGGCGTTAGAGAAACTTTTGTCACGTAACGTATGTCACGTTGCGTATCATAATGAGTAAGATATAAAAAAAAGCAACATTTATTTTTGAGCGAATCAGCTATAAATATATGGCTACATCATTGCAGATCATATTTAAGTTAGTTGCATTAAAAAGCTCGAACGCATTCCACAGAGTTTTACTCTTTTGTGAATGCAGACAAAACGCACTTCCGTATTATGTCACGTTGTGAAGGCCTTTTTGTCTGCCTGTATCTTGGGACCTTACTGTCTAGAACTCTCAGCTTTTACATTAAATATAGTGCTACCAAAGTGCTATCCAAACACCAATATGCGGAAATTTATCGTACAATTTTTTTTTGGTTTTTCTTCGTAAGGCTAAAAAATTCGTACGATTGTCACGTTCGTAGCTGTGAAAATGCCCATATTCAATATATGTTTATTTTGCATATGCAAACAAATATTTCATTTTTTTCATATGACCAATGCCTATTAAGGCAATAGTAGACGGGTAAATATAGGAAGTGTAGACCGAGCTGTCAAAAAAATCGCGAAATTTCTAAAACTATTATTTGAGCTTAGATTTTTCGCGAAATTTGCAAAATATTGTGAATATTTTTGAATCATTCATATTTGATTGATGGCAATTGTAGACGCATAAATGGTTAGATCCAACGGTCCAAAAAGTTGCGAAATTTACAAAACTTTTCCATGAGTTAGATTTTAAGATCAAGCGGTCCAAAAATCCCGATATATACAAAATTTTATGATTAGTTCAGACTATCATGAAGAATTAATAGTCGGCAATTAAAGACGGGTAAATAGACTGGTAAATAGGAATAGTGACAAAAAAATTCGCAAAATTAGAAAAAACGAGGGCGTAAGTTAAAGTCGGCTCTAACCGACTTCGATATACCCGTTACTCATGGAAACAAATGTTTAATAGCCTTCCTGTATGCCTGAGGTGGGTCAGCCGAAAAGTATGCAACATTTTTTTAACTCGGCTATTTATTATCCGATCTTGATTCAGGGCTTATAGATGTTACGAATATAAATCTACGTTTTGAATTTGAGATCGATATCTCAAAAATTGTGGGAGTTATTCAACATTTTCTATTGTGGGGGCGTGGGTGGGCGTGGCAAAAATTTGAAATAAACTTGATCTGCGTGCAGACAATAGGAGTCTACATTTCAAAATTGGTTGCTCTAGCTCTTCTAGTCTCTGAGATCTAGGTGTTCATACAGACAGACGGACAGACGGACATGGCTATATCGACTCGGCTGTTGATACTGATCAAGAATATATATACTTTATATGGTCGGAAATGATTCCTTCTGCCTGTTACATACATTTGCACGACTTTAGTATACCCTTTTACTCTACGAGTAACGGGTATAAAAATTATGAGTAGACTATCATGAAGATTGTCTTTAAAGCTTCTTCGTTTTGTGTTTAAAATTCTAAAGCGGACGTAACAACGCACGCCGGGTACCTGCTAAGTAAATATGTATTGAAAAACAGTTTGGTGGCAAATCTTTTAGCCATTTTTGAATTAATCGTGTGTTTTTATCACTAATTAACACACATCACACATTACAAGTTGAATTGATGACTTTGATTTACAAGTTCAAAAATATTTGCAACAAAATCAGAAAATGGTCAGCACAGAATCACAAAAAGAACACATCAACCCTGGCATACTAGGATAGTAATTTATCTGAAATATGTAATTTCATAAAAATACGTTTTTTGCATATTTTTATATGGAAATATGCAATTTATGCAAAATTGTTTTTAACAGACTTAGATAATTTTTCAAGAAAAATAAGATGTGTGCAATCATAACTTAAATCGGACATGCGGTTCAAAATATGCTAAATCCGATGTCTACTTATCACACTGAACACATCTTCTTAACATCCAACATACTGTGCTTAAATGCTTAATAATCATTTGCTATGCCAACATTTTAAAGCTTTTGTTTTGCCCTATCTATACTCTGTACCAGAGAACTGCAAAGACCACTTTATTTTCGAGGATACTCGCGCATTAACTCGGCTTGTTTGTGCTCGCCGTTTTGGTTTAACACACACGAAATGATCGCATCACATTGAGTAAGAACGGGTAAGCTTTTTTTCACACGAGTAATAATTGAACAAGCTTGGTAAAGCTGTCGGCTATACGTGTTCCTGTGAGCTTTACGGTAGCCACTTTTATGCTCGCCTTGTTGTTGTATTGTATAAACTCTAAAACAAAATCAAAAAAGCTGCCGGTGAATACATGCCAAAATCATCTCTTTTGCTCTCACAAGTTTTAGTTTTTGCTGCTCGTGTGCGAGCTGTGATCGCCCACACCCCGCAGTAGATCTTTGATTTCGGCAACAAGAACTGGCGGCGACTTTTGGCCGAAGCTATGAGTCAACGCGGGTATTTGTACTTGCAAATACACGAACTCGTACATATGTACCATTATCCTCCTTTGCATTTTTTCTTTTATGTATACTTCTTGAAGGAGCTCAGCGGGCTACGAGCGTTGAGTTTACTTGTGTTGCCTTTGTAGCACGGGTGAACGAGCTTACTCGTGACAGCTCGTCGCAGTTCTTTGCTCTGTACCAAAGGTACACAGAGTATATTAAAGTTTTTCTTACTAAAATTTGTTTTTCGATAGTTAGTTCAAGACTTAGTGCAAAGTTTGGTCAATATAATTTTAAAACTGACGGAGGAGATGGCGTAGAAACAGCCGGACATGACAGTTCGTCATGCAGATCAAGAATATATCTTCTGTATGTGGTCGGAGATGTTTCTTTCTAAGCGCTATAAACCTGAACCGAACCCCAAAGAAACGGTTCGGTTCGCATTTTTGACCCCCTTGAACCGGACCATGTACCGAAACCTTTCAAATATTTAACCTTCAGAACCTAAACCAGAAACTGACAGCCCAGAATACAAACGAGAGCTTAAGTTAAAGTCGGCTCTAACCGACTTCGATATACTCGTTACTCATGGGAAAAAATGTTTAAAAGACTTCAAGTGTTCCTGAGGGGGGAAAGCCGAAAAGTATGCAACAAATTTTTAACTCGGCTATTTATTATCCGATCTTTATGAATATTTGAGGAATTATAGATATTGCGAACATAAAGCTTCATATTTAAGATCAATTTTACTTGCGAGTAACGGGTATAAAAAGGTTCGGTTTAAAGAATTATTTGCATAAGTAATTGACTTGAGTCAAGAACTTTTTAAGCTTTTTCAATATTATGACCGAAAAAAAATATGTTATGGTACCGAATCGCTTGAATGGATAATAAAGATGCGTGTAAGAAACAAAATCCAAATTCGGTATATTGCGATTCCGAAAAGAAAATATAGCATAAGTCAAGTTGTAAAAATAGAGGAAAGATTACTTCGGCTCGACCGAAGCTTATATACCCTTGCAGCTCGTAAACTTTATAGCAATAAAAGTTTTGAATGATTTTCATAGAACAATTTCATTTTCGCTTTGAACTATGTTATTTGAGTGATTTCCCAAGCTCACCAATATATTGCGCCATTGTGTGGCTAGTTTTTTATATGGCAGTTTTTTTGATATATCAATCCGTAATTGATCAAAATCGTCAAAATTGTACTAAAGCAGAAAATATTCATAGCTGGAAACCTACCACTGAAAAGAAAAAAGTTTTTCTTACTAGAACTACTTTTTGGACCGATCGTTCCTATTGTAGCTGTATGCTATCGTCCTCCGATTTGAATCAAACTAATCTAAATTATATGGAAGCATGCATTGAGAACGAAAAATTTTTCTTACCTTTTTTCAGACCTATCGTTTCTATGGCAGCTTATACTATATAGTTGTTCGATTTTCATCAAATTTTGCGAAATTGTGAAAATTCATAGAAAACTAATAAATGCGAAGTTTGGTGAAGTTTGCACTGAAACCAAAAAAGTTTTTCTCTGGCATCTATATCAGAGAACTGCAAAACGTACCAAAAACGTATACGCCTACGTATACGTGCGTCAATGCTTCAATGCGTATCCAGTCAAAAAACGTATGCGTACTTCAATAAGCATTTTTTTAAAAGTACGTATACGTATACTTCATTGTGCGTATGCGTATTTTAACTACGCTGACGTATACTTCAAAAGTACGAACACTACGTTTTAATATTTGAGGCATACGCACACTACGCTTAATTTCTGTGCGTAAACGCAAATCAAATGCGTATACGCACTTTTTATTCAAAATTTATAAAAGCCGGAAAAATTCTCCCTATTAAATACTTTTGCATAAACTCAATAAGTATACAAATATAAACGAACCTTGGTCAAGACAAGATTACCCAAATATCTCTGGAGCAAAATCTGTTAAACTTGTGCAATTTGCAGCAACCATAATAAATTAAATCTCGGCTTGGCCCTTTATGGATGTTGTAGCCAAACTTATTTAACATGCTGTAATAATTTACGGCCGATGTTTAAATGCTTTAATATATTATATATAGGCAACTTCCAGAAACAGTTCACCAAAACCAAACATTTAAAAGTGGTAAAAAACACTGTTTTCTCATATTTTCATAGGGAATCAAATAAATTGAACTAATGTAAGCCAATCTTTAATTTATTCATAGCCCGTTTGAAAATTTTCGGTTTCACTGCCGCGATAGCGCAATTTTTCTCTTTTTGACATAAATATTGCATATTTTTTTTGATAAAACTTTGACTATCTAAAATCTTTCTGCGGGTACACAGGGTAAAAAAAGAATGCATACGAAACCATAAGAAACCATGTGATTGCAATTAACTGTAAGTTTTGTTTTGCATTAAAACACATAATTAAAATTATGGAAAAATGTAGCGTGAGTCACAAAGGATTCACGTCCATTGATAAAATCTGACAAAATATTTTTGCTACACCCTATTTTTTTAGGATCCTCTAACATTCATCTTTCTTTTAAAGTATTAGTCACACATCAATTTTCAAAGTGACTTCCACTTTTTGTACCGTGCGTCACAAAACTTTGTGATCAATTATTTCGCAACGGGTGATGGAAATTAGACCGCCATCACAAAATGAAATTAGACCGCGCGGTCTAGTTCTTCAATGTTTGTTGTTTGAACGGATTGTGGATAGATACTCATTTTCACACCCGCCGTAGACAAAATTTTTTTTTAAAAAAGCGAGGTTTTTTTTTTTAAATTTTGCCTTCGAAAAACAAAAATATGTTTATATTTGAATCCAAAGACGAGTACGAAAGTAGCGTTCGTCACGCGGAAGTTGCCCATATAAAACTAATAGCAATAATAATTGTAATAAAATATTATCGAGATTACTGTTCACGCAAATACCAAGGATAAGTTTTGGCTAAAATTAACTTATAACAAGATAAACTAACTAACTATGTATATTGCCAAGTAAAACCAAAAAAAAAAAATAGAGGAAAGCTAGCTTCGACTCGACCGAAGTTTTTATTCCCTTGTAGCTTGTATGATAAATTAGTAGACTCAAATATGTACTTTCGGCCAAATGTACACATTTGTTACAAGGCCTCCTATATACATTTTCTACACCCAATTTCTATGCCAGCTATACTATATAGTTGTCCTATCAAACTTGGTGGAATTATGTGAAAGCATTGAAAACTTATAAATACGAGGTTTGGGGACGTTTGCGTTGAAGACAAAAAAGTTTTTCTCACTAAAACAACATTTTCGACTGATGGTTCCTGTGGCTGCTATATGCTATAGTCATCCGATCTGGCCGGTTCCGACAAATGTGCAGCGTATTTGTACCAAAAGACTTCGTGCAAAGTTTGGTTAGGATAGCTTTAAAATTGACGGAGGAGATAGCATAGAAACAGACGGACAGACGGACGGACAGACGGACATGGCTATATCAACTCAGCTCGTCATGCTGATCAAGAATATATATACTTTATGTGGTCGGAGATGCTTCCTTCTAAGCGTTACAAACATCTCGACTATTTTAATATACCCTCTACAAGGGTATAAAAATTTAACAAAGTAACTTAGATTTCCTATAGAAATTTCAAAGTACGCATAAATGAAGTAAAAATGAAGCATTTTGAAAATGCCTACTGCTCAGTTTGAGTACGTATTTAGTGCGTACTTTTCATAGTGCTTCAGCGTACGTATGCGTATTTCAACTTTTGCGTCTACGTACTAAGCATACTCAGTTTTTTTCTGATGCATAGTGTGCGTATGCGTAGCCTACTATTTCTAATGCGTATGCGTACATATGCGTATTTTGAAAAATGCGTACTACGTGCGTAGTAAGCATTAATGACTACGCATTGCAGTTCTCTGATCTATACATCCGGACAATTTTAATATACCCTTTTCCAGTTATGAATTTGTGCAAATTATTTGCCTGTGTGAACTTACTTTAATCTCTTAACTACCATGGGACCGACCAGACGGAAAATAGAAGGAAAATAAAAGATTCGTTGATTTTAATACGGAAAGTGTAGTTATTTTGTAATAAAATCTGTTTTTTTCATGTTAAAATACTTAAAATAAAATTTCTGCGAATAGAAAAAATCTCAGAAAATACTAATGGATGATCACGATAGTTTTTAAAAGGTATCTTAAACGTTGTTTAAATTCCTTTATTATCCGCTGAATACGAGTTCTTAAAAGAATGTGAGGTTTGATGTAAATTGGCTTCCTACCTACTGTCAAGTTTTTGGCATTTAAAGAATTGTTGATGTTACAGGTATATCGAAATATAATTCAAGGTACCATTACGAAATTCAGAATATAACCTTTTACCGAAACATAAGTTGCGGTAGGTACCAGGAGCAAGGCCGTACCCGAAATCCGACTCGGTTCGATTCATTTTTCTAAACACTATAAAATTCTGAATTAATTTTTCTTTCCAGTCTCTCGCAATTGGTACGCATCAGCATGGCTGTGGCTATCTTTCTCTCCTACACGCTCCAGTTCTATGTGCCCGTCAATATTGTCGAGCCCTTTGTGCGCAGCCAATTTGATTCTCGACAAGCCAAGGACATGGCTGCAACTGGTCTGCGAATAGTGCTAGTAACGTTTACCTGTAAGTTGGCTCTCTCTAACACAAATCAGCCGTATCTCCTAAATCTTCTTCTATTTTCGCTCTAGTTGTATTGGCCGCTGTTATACCAAATTTGGGCTCCATTATCTCACTGGTCGGTGCCGTAAGCAGCTCTGCGTTGGCGTTAATTGCTCCACCCATCATTGAGATCATCACTTTTTACCATGTGGGCTATGGCCGCTATAATTGGATGCTATGGAAAGATTTTGCCATCTTGATGTTTGGTCTATGCGGTTTTGTCTTTGGCACTTGGGCAAGCTTAGCGCAAATCTTGCACCCTAGCAGGGACTAAGCCGTCGAGACATAAATGATTTTTTTATGCTTTGTAAAACGTGTGCGAATTTACGACAAAGGCTTTACATAACTTACTTTGTTTCCGGTCTGTGGTGCTGATGTTTTTATTAATTTTATTTTTATGTGTTTTAAATTATTTTTTTTAAGAACTAGTTACAATTTGCTTCACTAGGTACCAGACAATAATTCGCATTTAGGCGAAGATGTTGTTGTTGAGAGAATCACTGCTGTGTTAAAATGTACATTAAGTTTGTATTAACTCAAAGACCGCACAATGCCAAAAGTGATTTTTATTAGTATTCTTTAATAGTTATTGTTTAAATTTTACTGTTTATCGTTAACACGAGCTCAATATGATAATGAAACTTTATTGTTAAGCGTTTTGTTTCAACCCTCTAAATCCCTTAGTCATGAAGTTATGTAATAGACAGAAGGAATCTTTACCGACCCTGAAGGTATATATATATACATTCTTGATCAACGTAAACCGTCTAATCGGTATAGCTTTGTACGTCCGTTTGTATAAACGCTTCGATCTCAGAGCCTTCAAGAGTGAGAGCCACGTATCGGATGTATAATTCAGATTTTACAAATTCCCCCAACTTTGTCCTAATATTTACCTTTTTCGAAAGTCTATAAATTCAGCAGGGTTCGGAATTGGACTTTGCACGCTGCTCGCGAGCAGATAGCCGCTGCTCACGGGCAGGGACCGGATGCAGAATGAATGGTTTTCTTAGACATGTTACATCTATGATTTGTAATAATAGTTGATAATGCACTAAACGCCCGTTGGACGGACACTTGTGTACCTGGAAAACGATTTACCTATTTTGGATTAACCCAAATACAATCTGTACCTGCAATAAGACAAGTCTCATTCAATTACGCAAACGTAAACGTTTTAACGTCATAAATTCTCTTCAAACTTTTTTGCATATGCAAATATGAACCACAACAACTCCTTTACGCAGCGAGCAGTGGGCACCTGTACGCGTGCAATTCTGAACCCTGAAATTCAGACAAAAACACGGTCGACCCCAAATTAAAGTCATCCATTGTAAGTTAAATAAAAATCTATTGTCTGTCTAATATAAATTCATAGGCATTATAGCTAAAATATGTAAGTTCCTTATAGGCATCTAAACCACTGACCCGATATTTATGAAACGTTTACAATGTGTTCATGTCCATCAGGAAAGAGCTATAGGCTATGTGCCAAGACTGTGAACTGGTTCGACAGCGGCTTAAAAGTTTTTCAAAAGTGATTCATAGGCACTTTTCAGTTATTTAAGCTTTAACTTAAAAAATTTTGTGTGGCTTGGAAATATGAATTTATATATTTGACTGGTTTAGGAACTGTGGTTCAGAAACCTATTTCAGAAATAATCTAAGCTATGACCGTGAAATTTGCTGTATAGGTTGGTATAGAGTTGCTAGTGGTTCAGGGCCATATACCAAAAATTATTTGAGCTATAAACTCGAAATTTGGCATTAAGGTTTGTAATAAGACAGTTCGACAGTTTACTTGATCAGGGCCGGTTGAACCGGTTCAAAAGTGGTTCAGAGCCATATCTCAGAATCTATTTCAGCTATGAACAGAAAATATAGTGTGTGGTTTGAAATATCAAACCAAAAGTTTGATAATAATTTTAGATATACTTGCGTACTAAAACCGGTTAAGAAACAGTTTGAACCGGTTGAATAACGGCTTGAAGTTAGATATGACATTATTTAAGCTGTAATCTTTAGATTTGGGTTGGTAATATGGAGCTTAAGACCGGCTTCGAACTATATTAAACCGGATCAAAACTGATTCCAAGTTGTATCTCATAAATAATTATGGCTTTGAATTTAAAAGTTGGTCTGTAGGTTAGTAATATGGAGTTGAACATTTTACTGGTTCAAGATCGGTTCAGAAATTATTTGAGCTATGAGCTCGAAATTTGGTATGAAGATTGAATATAAGGAGATTTATATTTTCTGTATAGTTTCTTAAACCTAGTTCCGAACTTGTTTGAACCGCATTCCCAGCATTACGAAAATAAGGTATCGAGTAATTTGTTTATTTTGTAGAAGAAACATAACGACATTACCAGACTCCAGGAAATAGCCAGTAATTTATAAAGCTTCATTGTCAAATTGAATCGGTATTAAATGTTTATCGGAGCTGGTTATTCCAAGACAAAGGCTTAAAAAGCTCTCAAAAAATCAAGTAGCTTTTTATCGTACGCATTAACAAATTATATGTATACTCTATTAATGTACAAACAAACATTCGATATGTATATATTCGGGGTCCATCGTTTTGACCTCTGCCCTGATACATACTTATTTATATTGGAACTAACAATGTTTTTCTTTAGGCTCATTTTCTCAATATATAAATGTAATTGGAACATTGAGAAAACGCTCCTTAACCTTTAAACAATAACAAATGACAATAATAAATGTAAGTACAATCTTGAAACATTACCAAAACTGTAATCTTGTTTCAATGGGGAATGAAACGGCTAGCGGACTAGGGTTAATTAGCCTAAGGGAAGGCGCAGAGTTCTCAGCTACCAAGAACAAAGGTTGAGACTGCCCCAACCTGAGCAGCTGACGGTTTTTAGGAGTTTGATTTACTAGTAGGGCAGGTGCCCGATCGGCTGGCTGTAATTCCTCTGCATCTGGATCTGGTGTAAAATCTTGCGGTTCCGCTGAGCTGGGCAATTGTTCAACCTGATCGGTTGGTGGTGGACCGTAAGTCAAATCGGGTGGTCCATAAGTTTGATCTGGAGTTCCCTCCTCAAATGGAATCTCCGGCTTAAGCTCTTCGGCGGAGGGATACGGCGCTACGGATTGTTGTTGTTTTTGACTACGCATCCGTGCTGGAGAAGCTGGCTGAGCAATAATTATTTCCAGGGTGAGTAGAAGCACAAGTGCGGCAGTGTACTTGCTCATCATGTTAAGTTTAAGAGTCCCACTCGCTGACGACTGATGTATTGGCTGCCGAAACTTGAATATTTATATGCTTAACTTGCTTTACGTGGTATGAGGGATCACCCTTACCCCTTTGCGTTTTAAATTGTCACGTCGCAGGTCACCATATCGGGAAGGCAGTCGAATCGATTAATTTCAGTGTCAATGCCAAATGAATAAAATTAATTCCAGCATAATTCATATTTTAATTAGTCTGAATTCATACTCAAAGCAATATTGTGCCTAAACTCAGGGGGCTTTCGTTCTGCATAAAACGAACCACCTCTTTTTTTTGGAAGTAGGACCACCTTAAAGAACACATTTAATTTTTAAAGCTTAGTTCAGGGACCGTTATTATTTTTATTATATATATACCAAAAGATTTCCTGCAAAGTTCGGTTAAGATAGCTTTAAAACTGACGGAGGTGATAGCATAGAAACAGACGGAGAAGATAGCATAGAAACAGACGGACAGACGGACATGGCGATATCAACTCAGCTCGTCACGCTGATCAAGAAAATATATACTTTATGTGGTCGGAGATGTCTGTCTCTATGATATCTCCTCCATCAGTTTTAAAGCTATCTTAACCAAACTTTGCACGAAGTCTTTTGATCAGGGCTGCAAACCCAAAAAATTTTTGGGAACCTCCGGTTTGCTGGTTCGAACCAAAATTTACCAACGGTTAAGGTTCGGAAATTTGAGGTTCGAGGTTTTTGGGCAATGGTTTTGGTTCGAACCTTGGTTCGTTGCATGTTTTTCCAATATATTTATAATAACAATACAATAGGTATACACTTACATACATACAGTGTTTTTCCAAATAGTATGGGAACAGAGTTGCGCACTAAGCTGGAACACGTTTTGAAAAAGAGCCCAGATTTCAAATTTATTAATAAGTTCAAGTTTTTCGGCATTTAAAATGATTCTGTTAGACAAGTATAAGCGCCATAGCTTAACAGTAGAAAACCTAGAAAAGATTATGGTAACAATTTGTAAAAAAAATTATAAGTAACATTAAAATTAATACAAATTATTCATATTTTAACTCGGCTTTCCACTTAAATTCGCTTTGCGGGAGATGGTGTGGACATGTTTTGAATGCAATATTGTCTAAGTAGTCATTCTGCATTCATCCAAACAATTATATTGATCTAGGTGAAAGCATAATTCCGGAACGAAATACTGTATGTCTCCGATATATTTTATATGTTTTCGACATATTTAACATATTTTCGACATATTTAATATATATTTTCGAAATATTTTTGCATACAAAAAATGCATATTTCTGATAAGTCATTTTTATTCGATCCGCAATTTAATATCATGCCTAAATCCAAAATTTGAGATTCTTGAGTGCAGAAATGAAGAAAAACTTAAAATCCGGGGTCTACTACATGTGCTGGAAATAACAATGGGCGTGTTCAGCAGAATAATTGATCCCTGAGCAGGTATCAGAAAAAAATGTTGTATCGAATAGTTTCTGCTGTTAGAGGGAGCAGTATCACTTTAAAGTAGCGTACTATTTCTTTGATACATGCTCCTGTATCATGATACCTCAAATTGGCTATTATGATGCCGCATCTCTAGAGTTCAGTATTAAGATAATTACAAATTTATACTTGATCAGGGAGCAATTGCGGGGGCGGCAGAGGGTGTTACAAAAATTAAAAGTAAACTAGATCTGCTGGCAAGATCTTTTCGTTCATACAGACAGAAAGGCGAACAGAAGGACGTGGCTATATCGACTCGGCTATTGATGATGATATATTTTCTTTTTAGGATCGGAGATGATTCCTTCTGGCACAAACTTATCACAAACTATAATCTGCGTACCTTTGGATCCGAGTATATAAATATTGGGCTTTACACCAGCGATGGTCACCAGAACCCCCTGGGGGTTTCGCTATTTACATAGACGAGCCGAACGCATGCCGAAGCTGAGGAGAAGAGAGCAAAAAGCCTTTCAGTCGCTGGTTAGCCTTTGATGCTGTCAGGTCGAGGCAAATTCACGGAGCTTTTTCTCGCACACCACTACACTCTCACTTTTCTCGTTGGCCAACGCTGCTTTACACAGCCAAAATGGCCAGCCGAGTTGCTCTCAATCTCCTGGTTTGTGTGCTTCTACAACATTGTTGCCGTTTTATCTTTTTAGTTGCTAAATCTAGCTATTTTGAAAATGGAAATGCTATTAATTTTTGGAAAATGCTCTCAGCTACTATTCAGGCTATAAATGACCGTTCAAAGATAAGTTAAGGATAAATTGGAAACTTTGAAACCTTTCGCTCGGCGATCAAAACTAAAAATATCTGACTTTGGATTTTCGTTAAATTCTCTATGAAATTTAGTGAATTTTTTGCGTAAATAACTATAAATGAAAATTTCTTTTTATACAAGACAGGTACGATCTAATGAACAAGTGATTTCGAAAGGGATTGAAGTAAGCACATTTGGAATGATACAAGTTCGAAAGGCTTGGGACTATCCTTAAAAGCTTGAATTGTGTAGAATATCCTTTTAGTCGAGATTGTTATTCAAGCTCAAGCCGGGTACGATTAAATCGATTTAAAACATCCCTACGTATTTTTTTCTGTGAAATCAGCATCAACAGCCGAGTCCATATAGCCATCTCCGTCTGTCTTCGTCCTTTCGTCTGTCTGTCCGTACACACAGATCTGAGAGATGGTAAGAAAAAGAGGTTTGACATGTATGGGATATATTTGTGCTTCTTCTACTTGCAGGCAGTCAAGTCTTATTTTCAATTTTTGCCTTTATGACCAAAATTTAAAAAAAATCGATTTCTTGCTCGAAAATGCAAGAAATTTCATTTTTTTAAATCCTAGGAAAAATATTACAAAATCCAAAAAAACTATTTATATTTTTCTACTTAAGAATGGCACAATGTACAAATGCTGTAGCTGTGAACAATTAAGTGCAAAAATATGTGTTATTTTAAAGATTTTTTAAAATAAATTTTTATTTGCTTCGACTTTTGTTCTGTTCTTGACTTCTTTTCTTTAATCTGTCTTTTCGCTCACTTTTTATTTTAGCCAAACGACGAAGAAAAATACAAAATTATTTTTGTAAACACACAAAATACTCAACTTTGACCGTTAGTCTCAATTGGATCCAGCTACGGTATTTACACATGGATTTTCCTCACTAATACCTTATTTTCTTCGTAAAAATGCGATTATTGAGTAGAAAAAAATATCAATAATTTTTTTTCGACTATTCAATATTTTTCTACTCTTATAATTCCGAATATTTTATTATTATTGAATCTGCATAAAAACATTCACTTATAAATATGACTATAATTGTTTGCTTGTAATTCTCAAGTTCGAATTCTTTTCTAAGCTAATATAAATGGTGCAATTGAAATTTGCGAAGCAGAATCAAAAGTGTCAGCACATTAAAATCAAATGGACGCACAGTTGACTTTAAATTTCTTTTATCTTAAAAAATTAACAAGAAAAATTGCAAAATCAAACATTTTTAGCCATAGAAGGAAAATGTTGCATTTACAAATTTATTTTTTTTGTGTGTAATAGCTGTGTGTAATGTGTGGGGTCTTAGCTTCAAATATACACTCCAATTTCTTTGAAATGTTTCCGGTTAATAAATAAAGCTTTGTGCCAATTGCTGGCGCATTTAGGTCTTCTTATTGATTGTTAAGCGACGAATCGCTAATGCACAGATTGGATGATGAAATTGCGAGACCCCTTTAAAAAGATTCGCATTCATGTCTTCAATGCGATTTTTAAGGAATATATCGCCAATTTACCGATTAGCTGAAAAAAGCGACTCCACATATCGATAATTTATCCCTTGTATGTTGAAAATGCGATACATTATGTATTTTGATGGTGTAAATCGCCAAACTATCACCAAATTATCCCCTTAAACTATCGCCAAACTCTCCTTCTGACGAGAGAGATAACAACAAAAAATTGTTTGCAGGCTGCCCACAGCTATTAACAAGTATTTCAAGATGAAAGTAAGTCGGTAAAAGGTTATGACGAATTGGCCTTGACTCTCTTCACATATTTGGTAGATAAAAACAGGCGAAAAGCTGGCGAAGATGATTTGCGCGAAATGTTTAACTCTGGTCACGTCGTTGGTCAACTTCTCTGAGAGAATTACTTTTAAGCTGACATACCGTGCCTGTTGGCCCCAACTCTTATATATGGAAGAATTTTTAGGTTGGTACACTGATAACCAAATTTTTCTAAATCGTTTTAATAGATTTTGATCACTTTTTTAGGTTTGCACTCTTGACGACTCTGTGAGCAGAGATATGACCGAAAATATGTGGGTGCGATTTTTCAAAATCCATCCATATCCATCGTTCCAATTCGACGCTATTATGAAAGACATATGAACTAGGAAGGAACACACAAAGGCCAACTGACATACCTGTGTAAAATGGACGACTTCAATACATTGATTTGCAAAGTGCAACCAGTTGCAAGTTTTTAGTGACTGGTACATTTCTGGTTGTAAACTAGACACTTTCCTCTTTTCCGTTTTGCAACACTACTGCATTCCCCTTATTCAGTGCTGTCACTCTTTGGCGTTTTTTCTATCAGTCTTTCGATAAGTCATCGATAGTTTTGCAGCTCCAGTTTATGCATTTGTTTATAAATTTTAATTGTCTTATTATTGGACATGTCTTCAACTGAAGAAAGTGGCAAAAGCCACACTTGGCGTCTCTGGTGTCGTCTGTGTGCCAAAGATGACGTGCAAGGCAACATCAACGTATTCCTTAAGAATGAGGAACAGACCGCAGCTGCTAGTAGCGGGGTGGCCCCAGCTGGCGGAGGAGGAGATCTGGCACTGGCCACAGCCATTAGCAAGTATTTTCGTGTGAAAGTAAGTCCAACGTGGAAAACAAAAAGTATATCAAGAATTCTCATTAATTTTGTTCTTTAATCTTGTAGATAAAACCCGGCGAAGAGCTGCCGGAGATGATTTGCACTGAATGTTTGACTCTGGTCACCTCGTTGGTCAACTTCTCCGAGAGGGTTGCCAGGGTGCAGCAACTGTATTTTGCATTGCAGCTTTGTAAGCGGAAGGAGAAAGAAGTGAATCTTCATGAATTAAGGTTGAGATATGATTTAACAGTGGAAGAAGAGCTTATGGAGCTGGGGACGCTTACTGAATTTCTTCCTGTGGATAAGAATCCCATATGTAAGCTTGAGCCAGAAGAGGAAACCGAGGTAGACGTGGGAAATATTCTAAGACAAGAAGTGGAAGAGATAATAGTGACTGAGGAGCAGATTCCTGAAAAAGAGGTGCTAGAGGAAAATCCTCTCAATGAGCCTGCAGAAAAATTGCAGGCGTTGTTTGTTACTCAGGAGCTGCTTTCTGATGAAGAGGATGAAGAGGATAAATTAAATCCAAATTCCTTCAGCAGTGGTGATAGAACTCGTCAGTGCACTATATGTCAATGTGTCTGTGACAACCCGACTGCCCTAATGCGACATATGCATCAGGATCATGAGCAAGATTTCGCCTGCCCGGATTGTCCCAAGAAGTTCTATTCCATTCGATCACTGGATTTTCACTTAAAAACACACTTGCCACCATCCAAACGCATAATGTATCCCTGCACCAAATGTGACAAAATGTTTACTACCTCCTCCTACGCCCGGAAACATACCCTGATTATGCATTCGGAGAGCTGGCGTCCCTTCATCTGTGAACAATGTGGCTTAGAATTTGGCAGCTTGACTACCCTCAGAGAGCATGTCGCTTCGCATTCGGACAAAGACCCATTTGAGTGTGATCTGTGCAAGAAATGCTTCAAGACCTTGCGTCGTCTCAAACGCCATAAGGACACTTGTAATTCCAATAAATATATTTGCCCAGAGTGTGGCAAAAAATTGAATTCCAAGGCTACTCTATATACCCATCGATTGGTTCATACCGATCAAAAGAATCACAAATGCGATTATTGCGGACAAGGATTCAAGCGATCCCATTCGTTGAAGAATCATTTGTTAATCCACGCGGGTCTGAAACCATTTTCGTGTGATTATTGTGACTGCGTCTTTTCCTCTAAGCTAACTGCTATTAACCATATGAAGGCGAAACATCGAAAGGAAGTGGCCGTTGAAAAAGCGGCTCGTGGACCAAATCGCTTTATTCAAAATTTACCCAACCTGGAGGCCCTCAAACAGTTGTGAGTAAAAAAATTTTGATTGTTATTTATTAATTTTAATACTCTACCAAATGTCCATGGAGTATATTGAGTTTGTGCAAATGTATATAATACCAAAAGGAAATCATCTTCTACCATTTAAAGTAAATATATTCTTGTTCGAGTCAATTTATCAATGTCCGTCCGTATGAGGAAATAGATATCAGAGAAGGTAAGAGATAGAGGTTCAAAGTGCGAACGAAGGTTCCTTATACTTGCAGGCAGATCAAGCTTATTTTCAACTATTGCCACGCCCAACAGCGCTGCTTTCTGCAGCAGCATACAAAAATAAAGACCTTACTCATTCGCGGGTACAAAGTATATTACATTCGGGCTTGACCAAAATTCTTCCTTGTTTTTATACCCGTTACTCGTAAAGTAAAAAAGGTATACTATACCTTATATATACTAGGTATGGCTTGCCTTCGAAGCTGTCACATCTAAACTGGTTCATGGCGCTTTATTTTCGCACACCAATACACTCTCACTTTTTATCGTCGCTCTCGTTGAACAACGCTGCTTTGAATGCACCTACTCCATTACCACTAAAAGTGATGCAATTATCGTCAATGTGCATTTAAGTTAATAAAAATTAACCTTAATTACATTAATTTCCAATGTTGAAATAGGGAAAAAACTGTCTTTATTGACGGTAACTGTGAATCATCCGATTCATCCCCAGTACTGCACTCATTTTTCACAATTTCGTCAGCAGTCATGGCCCCAAAACAAGCAAGATTCTCATCAACGTCAACCTACCGTCGTAATCAACCGTCCAGTTGGAGTTTGATTCAAAAACTTCGGTTAGGCCCATTTCAGTGGATTATTAAACAAGATAATTTTGATCAAGCTGATCACAGTCGACAAACCTTGCCTGAAACCATAACATAAATTAAAAGTTTTATTTTAGATTCAAGCAAAATTGTTGTCGGTCTAACCAATTTCCATGCGTTGTCTACATTGAAAAGCGCATCCAATAGCGAAAGTTTTTTTTACAAATTCGACTGTAGCTTCGCAGCGTTCTAAAGCACCCAATTGTTTTTTAAACTAAGTTCGTCTGTATTTCACTTTGAATGAGTGAATAATTCGTTGATTTAAAGGCTGTAGCAAAGCCATAGTGTTAGGAGGCATAAATTCAATTTTAACATTCTTGATAGATTGCACATCTTTATGACAAGCCGCGTTTTCTTATGATTTTCATTAATCATTGCTTGATCCAGTTTTACAATCATTTTTATACACTTTAAAAGCGTATTATAATTTTGCCCAGAAGGGTGCAACGCAAAGAAGGTGTCATCTCCGACCGTATGTCTGTATCTACGCAAACTAGTCCCTCAGTTTTGAAGTTATCGAGCTGAAATTTTGCACAGAGTCGTCTTTTGGCTGCACGCTGCTAATATGTCGGATGACTACTTCTTCTAGCTGCCACAGAAATGAACGGTCGGCAAATGGGTTTTTGTGAGAAAAACTTAGTTTTCAATATTAGCGCTCTTAAACTCGGTCATTGTTAATATTAAATTTTTAAGCTGACCTGCAAAGTTTGGTAGAAATCGCTAACCGTTGAAGAGAGCTTTTTCAAGTGTATTAAAACTTCGGCACAAACGTTTTTATATCCTTGTAGAGGGTATATTAAAATTGTTCAGATGTTTGTACCGCATAGAGGAAAGCATCCCCGACCACATAAAGTATATATATTTTTGCTCAGCATGACGAGCTGAATTGATATAGCCATGTCCGTCTGTCCGTCCGTCTGTTTCTATATTATCTCCTCCGTCGGCTTTAAAGCTATCTTAACCAAACACGAAGCCTTTGTTGACTATATCATATAGCTCCCACAGGAACTTTCGGTCGAAAAAGATGTTTTAGTTAGAAAAACTTTTTTGTCTTCAACGCAAACGTCCCCAAACCTCATATTTATAGATTTTCTATGCTTTTACATAATTCCACCAAGTTTGATGAAATTCGATCAACTATATAGTATAGCTGCCATACAAAACACAGTTCTGAAAAGTTTCAACGCTATCGCTCCCTAACTTTTAACTCATTAATATTATTTGCTATCACACAATTCTGCCAAGTTTGACCCAAATCGCATGACTATAGAATATAGCTGTCATAAAATCGGTCGAAAAAGTAGTGAGAAAAACTTTTTGTTTTCAATGGTAGCGTCTTTATACCAGGGACCGCAAATAATAATTATGAGTTTTAAAAAATTGAAGCCTAAAAAAGCCTCCAAAAAGAATGGAAAAAACACTTATGTATATATTATTTTTATATCCGTTACTCGTAGAGTAAAAAAGTATGCTAAAGTCGTGCAAATGTATGTAACAGGCAGAATTAATCATTTCCGACCATATAAAGTACATATATGTATTCTTGATCAGCATCAACAGCCGAGTCGATATAGCCATGTCCGTCTGTCCGTCTGTCTGTATGAACACCTAGATCTCAGTGACTAGAAGAGCTAGAGCAACCAAATTGGAAATGTAGACTCCTATTGTCTGCACGCAGATAAAGTTTATTTCAAATTTTTGAAATGCCAACCCCCGCTCCCACAATAATAAATGCTGAATAACTCCCACAATTTTTAAGATATCGATCTCAAATTTAAAACTTACATTTATATTCGTAATATCTATAAGCCCTGGAATTTTCATCAGTAGTAAAAAATATAAACCTACTGGTTCTGTTGTTGACTTTTCTCAATACTCAATAGCAAAATCGAACTTTACACGTTTCAATTCTGAGTGCTATAAGAAATATCTTGCCCGATGCAAAGTTCAATTTGCAGAGGACCCAAAACAATTCTATAGCTTTGTCGACTCTAAACGTAGATCCTCTTATTTACCTTCTTCTTTTTTTCTTGGTGACCAAAAGGCTAACGATGACTCCACTGCCCTTGACCTATTCGCGGACTTCTTCCAATCAACTTATTCCTCTGCCCGTTTTACCAATACTTCTTATCTTTATAACATTCCTTCTTCCAACTCGAAATGTGGTCCCTCAATTTCTGAAAGCTGCTTGCTTTTATATTTGATATCACTTAAATCCTCATACTCCCCTGGGCCTGACAACATTCCTAGTTGCGTGCTTAAAGAGTGTTGTTTTTCCTTATGCAATCCTTTGCTTAAGCTTTTTAATCTATCTCTAAAATCTACTGTTTCCGAATCTTTGGGAAGAATCTTATATCATTCCTCTTCCCAAAAAGGGAGGAAAATCTGATATATCCAATTATAGGGGTATAGCCAAGCTTTCCGCTATTCCAAAATTATTTGAACAGATTCTAACCTCATCCTTACAGCACTATTGTAAATCTATTTTACCATTTTCCATGCTGGAAAATGGATTTACAAAGCGTCGGTCAACTACGACCAATTTGCTTGAATTTACCTCAATGGTTAACGATGGATTCCTTTTAAAAAATCAAACTGATGTCATCTACACCGACTTTAGTAAAGCATTTGATTCTGTGAACCACGATATTCTCCTCTTTAAGCTTGATCGTTTAGGATTTCCTTCTCTTTTCTGCTTTGGATTTCGTCC
Source organism: Lordiphosa magnipectinata (assembly GCA_037044535.1). Lineage (NCBI taxonomy): Eukaryota > Metazoa > Arthropoda > Insecta > Diptera > Drosophilidae > Lordiphosa > Lordiphosa magnipectinata. The sequence goes on from JBAMBO010003741.1 coordinate 76,032, forward strand.
TATTTAAAAGATAGAACTCAAAAAGTTCTGCTTCGCTCTAATACTTCAAAGCCTGTCTTTGTCACTTCTGGTGTGCCACAAGATAGCCACCTCGGCCTTTTGTTTTTTACTCTTTTTATTAATGATCTCCCCACAATATTGTCTTACTCTCGGATACTTATGTACGCCGATGATGTGAAACTTATTTTATCTTTCAACGACCCGACGCATTCGATCAGACTGCAAGATGATTTAAACTCCTTGCAGTCCTGGTGCTTGATTAATCAATTACACCTTAATTGCTCCAAGTGCATGCTTATGACTTTCCATCGTTGCAAACCTTCACTGGCTACTTATACGATTGGCAATGAACCCTTGGAACGAATATCTACAGTCGTTGATCTTTGAGTTCTTTTTGACCCAAAATTGAGTTTTAATCCTCATATCTCCTCTATTGTTAATAGGGCGAAAGGTGTACTTGGATTCATTAAACGTTGGTCGAAGGAATTTAATGATCCATACACCACAAAGCTCCTGTATACTGCTCTAGTTTGTCCTGTACTTGAAGACTGCTCGTCCGTCTGGTGTCCGCAACATAAAAAGTATATCGATCGAATTGAATCAGTTCAAAAGCAATTCTTGCTTTTTCTACCTTCGTTTACCAACGTACTCCAGCAGACTTTTGCTTATTGACCTGCCTTCGTTAGCTAACCGTAGAACAGTCTTAGGTGTTTCTTTTCTTCATAAGCTAGTTATTGGTGGTGTAGACTCTTCTGATCTTTTAGGTCGCCTTAACTTTTCCGTTCCTTCTAGGCCAACTAGAAACTATTTTCTAGTTTTTTTCATCTTGTCTAGTTGCACAACTGATTATGTCCAGCATAATCGATTTCGGGTTTTATGTAAGAATTACAATGATCTCAATCACCTGCTCTCAACAGAACTCTCTCTCTTCTCTCTAAAAAGGTCTCTCTATAATTATCTCCGGGGAAATCTCTGACCACTCCCAGCTGTGAGTAGGGGCATAGCTTGCCGGACTGGCTAAAAAATCCTCCCCCACCCGGTCAGAGATTTTCCGGTTATTTAGTTTTAAGTTTTACGTATACATTTTTTATTTTTAAAGTTTTCTTTTAGATAGTTTTCTCTCTATCTCTGTTTTAGTTTAATTTATTATATTATATTATCTTATTTTTTCCTTTGCTCCTACATAACTATAGGTTTTGGTTTTTTCTCTCTCTCCCTTTTCTCGATCTCTATATTATTAAAGTTTTTGTTAGCTCTAATAACGTCTCTGACTACAATCGGCTGTGAATAGGGGCATAGCTGGCCGGACGGGCAAATAAAATAACCCCACCGTGTCGGAGTCGTTATTAGTTTATTTTGTAATTTTATTAAATTTTCTTTGATAGGCTTTCTTAGCTCATAAAAGTTTTTTTTATACTTTTGTTGACAGCCTTTGTTTGTCGACTCTAAATAAATAAATAAAAATAAAATTTCAAAATTGGTTGCTCTAGCTCTTCTAGTCTCTGAGATCTAGGTGTTCATACAGACAGACGGACAGACGGACATGGCTATATCGACTCGACCGTCGATGCTGATCAAGAATATATATACTTTATATGGTCGGAAATGATTCCTTCTGCCTGTTACATACATTTGCACGACTTTAGTATACCCTTTTACTCTACGAGTAACGGGTATAAAAATTGGAAATAAAAATTGAATTCAAATATTTTTTTAAACGAAGGAGCCTGATCATATATCGCCCTATATATATGATCTACGCAATAATACCTTTCAGTTGAAATATAATATGTATGTACAAATGCATGTACATATGGGTCATTCTTTTACAAACCGAACGGTTTTTAGACTCACCATTTTTGATTTAAATAAAAAAAAATCAGAAATTAAATCTCAACATGCCCACCAAAACGTAATATCGGTTTTGCACAAACATTTTTTGTTAATTTTATAAACAATTTCAAAAATCGGCAAAAACGAAAAAATGGGGGAAAAATCCCTTTTTTTCATTTTGTCGGATCCGATCGGATCGGATGACTATATCTTATGCATACTATGGTGAAACATCGCACAGTGGTTTCTGCCATAGGCCAAAAATAAAAAATGCAAAGTGAGAATTTTGGCTTCAAACATGTTGTCTCTATCCCGCAAAAGAATGAGCTTTTTATTGTATACTTGATTTTGTTTCATTACAACCGTACTCTATAAAAGTGGCTTCAAAAGAGAGAGCATGAAATAGATTGGTTCTTACTGTGAGAGCTTTTTGAGATTTAAGTGAAATTCAAAAACAATTAAAATATTATTTAATCAAACTAATATTAAGGAAACTTAAACTGAATCGTCAAAAGAAAGGTGCTAACATTATTTTTTAATAGATTTAATGTTTATACTCTGTACCGAAGGTACATAGAGTATATTAAGTTTGCGCAAAAGAATGTAACAGGGAGAAGGAATCGTTTCCGACCCTATAAAGTATACATATTCTTGATCAGCATCAACATCCAAGTCGATATAGACATGTACGTCTGTCCGTCCCTCCGACCGTCCGTCTGTCTGTCCGTCTTTATGAACGCACAGATCTCAGAGACGGTAAGAGAAACAGCATCATTTTTATACTCTGTACCGAAGGTACATAGAGTATATTAAGTTTGTGCAAAAGTATGTAACAGGGAGAAGGAATCGTTTCCGACCCTATAAAGATATATATTCTTGATCAGCATCAACAGCCGAGTCGATATAGCCATGTCCGTCTGTCCGTCTGTCTGTCTGTCTGTCTGTCCGTCTGTCCGTCTGTCCGTATGAACGAAGAGATCTCAGAGATGGTAAGAGATAGAGGTTTGACATGTATGGGACATATATTTCTTATACTTGCAGGCAGATCCAGTTTTTTTTCAATTTTTGCCACGCCCCCTCCCGCCCCCGAAATTTGGAAAAAACGTCATATCTTCCACTGTTTTGATGATAGATTGTTCGTTCCTCTTCTTCCTTCTGGAGATATATGGTAATTAACATTATTTATGGATTTGCCGAAGGAATGATAAAGATCGGATGAGCGATACACAAGCTATGAGCAAAAAAAGATATCAGATACTAGATATTAATAATATTATAGTCGGGGGCAGATGAACTGGTACAGAGTATGTTATAGTCGGGATTGACCGACTTTCTCACTTGTTTTAGTTTGTTGAGTTCTTTTATAAAAATTTATATTTTGTTGTTGATATAAATTCACTAAAGTTATAGTGATGATCCCCCCTGATTTCCCCAATTGGACCTTTTTGATAAAATTGGTCAACCTTCTAAAAATCTAAAACTACAAAGTTTAGCTGCCGGAAAGTGCCGGAAGTTGTGTTATATCCCAAAGCCTAGAGTTTGCTTGTTTTTTTTTGCTATTTGTTACTGCGGTGCAACTGTTACATTCCTGGTCTCTGTTGTTGTTGTGTTTGTTTCTTTTTGGAGTGTTCCATCAAAGCTCAAGTCCATTCGACTAAAATCTGTATTTTGTTTACTGGATTTACTTTAAAACCTGAGATTGCAGCGATATATAGTATGTTTTACTATGGTGATTTTTGGGGATTTATCATTTTATTAATTTTTATACTCTGTTCCGAAGGTACATAGAGTATATTAAGTTTGTGCAAAAGTATGTAACAGGGAGAAGGAATCGTTTCCGACCCTATAAAGTATACATATTCTTGATCAGCATCAACATCCAAGTCGATATAGACATGTACGTCTGTCCGTCCCTCCGACCGTCCGTCTGCTGTCCGTCTTTATGAACGCACAGATCTCAGAGACGGTAAGAGAAACAGCATCATTTTTATACTCTGTACCGAAGGTACATAGAGTATATTAAGTTTGTGCAAAAGTATGTAACAGGGAGAAGGAATCGTTTCCGACCCTATAAAGTATATATATTCTTGATCAGCATCAACAGCCTAGTCGATATAGCCATGTCCGTCTGTCCGTCTGTCTGTCTGTCTGTCTGTCCGTCTGTCCGTCTGTCCGTATGAACGAAGAGATCTCAGAGATGGTAAGAGATAGAGGTTTGACATGTATGGGACATATATTTCTTATACTTGCAGGCAGATCCAGTTTTTTTTCAATTTTTGCCACGCCCCCTCCCGCCCCCGAAATTTGGAAAAAACGTCATATCTTCCACTGTTTTGATGATAGATTGTTCGTTCCTCTTCTTCCTTCTGGAGATATATGGTAATTAACATTATTTATGGATTTGCCGAAGGAATGATAAAGATCGGATGAGCGATACACAAGCTATGAGCAAAAAAAGATATCAGATACTAGATATTAATAATATTATAGTCGGGGGCAGATGAACTGGTACAGAGTATGTTATAGTCGGGATTGACCGACTTTCTCACTTGTTTTAGTTTGTTGAGTTCTTTTATAAAAATTTATATTTTGTTGTTGATATAAATTCACCTAAAGTTATAGTGATGATCCCCCCTGATTTCCCCAATTGGACCTTTTTGATAAAATTGGTCAACCTTCTAAAAATCTAAAACTACAAAGTTTAGCTGCCGGAAAGTGCCGGAAGTTGTGTTATATCCCAAAGCCTAGAGTTTGCTTGTTTTTTTTTGCTATTTGTTACTGCGGTGCAACTGTTACATTCCTGGTCTCTGTTGTTGTTGTGTTTGTTTCTTTTTGGAGTGTTCCATCAAAGCTCAAGTCCATTCGACTAAAATCTGTATTTTGTTTACTGGATTTACTTTAAAACCTGAGATTGCAGCGATATATAGTATGTTTTACTATGGTGATTTTTGGGGATTTATCATTTTATTAATTTTTATACTCTGTTCCGAAGGTACATAGAGTATATTAAGTTTGTGCAAAAGTATGTAACAGGGAGAAGGAATCGTTTTCGACCCTATAAAGTATATATATTCTTGATCAGCATCAACAGCCGATTCGATATAGCCATGTCCGTCTGTCTGTCTGTCCGTCTGTCTGTCTGTCCGTCCGTCCGTACGAACGAAGAGATCTCAAAGATGGTAAAAGATAGAGGTTTGACATGTATGGGGCATATATTTCTTATACTTGCAGGCAGATCAAGTTTATTTTCAATTTTTGCCACGCCCCCTCCCGCCCCCGCAATTTGGAAAAAACGTCATATCTCCTACAGTTTTGAAGATAGATCGTTCGTACCTTCTAGAGAAACAAAACAAAATTATTTATCGATTTGCTGAAGGAATGATAAAGATCGGATGAACGATACTCAAGTTATGAGCAAAAAACGGCCAGTAAACACCCCCCACCCCCCCACCCATCACCACAGCATTCTATTGAACGGCAATCTTAGTGAGAGAGAGAGAGAAAGAGTGAAACTTAGAGATGAGCGCGTATAACTCGTGAGCAAATGCGAGCTGCGACGTTAAGGGTACAGAGTATGTTACAGTCGGGCTTGACCGACTTTCTTTCTTGTTTTTTTATGTTAAGTGAAGGCTTTTAATACAGAAACTAACATAACAAAACAAAATTAATAAAAATTTAAACAATTAAAAAATTTTAATATAACTTTTTTCTTAGACTTGGTAAAATTGTATGGTAGGGGTGGGAGTGTGAGAGTTTATTCACGCCCATTAAAAAAAATCGCATATCTAACGGTTTTATAAAGACGTAAATAAAGTTTCAACTCGATATATCTACTGAAAGTATTTTTGGCCGCAGTCTCCATACAAGCTGGCCCACTGTGCATCGGTCGGAAAATGGGTCTTAGTGAAAATTTTTTTTTTTTTAATGTCAGCGTCCTTAAACTCACTGATTACTAATTCTATATGCTTTCACATATATTCGAAAAATTTGGTCGAAATCGGATGACTATATCTTAAGGCTGCTATAGGACCGATCGGTCGGAAAATGAGTCTTAGTGAGAAAAACTTTGTTGGTTTGATATGTTTTCAAAAAGATTCGCGAAATTTAGTCGAAATCAGATGTTTATCTGTCGGAAAATGGGTTTTACTTACAAAAATGTTGGATTTTTATGTAAGCGTTCTTAAACTCTGACATTTCAAAATCAGCATTTGCAAGGGTATAAAAGCTTCGGTACAGACGAAGTTAGCTTGGCCTTCTCGTTTCCATATGTTTCCGGTCATCCATTCTTTTTGGTTAGTATAATATGTGAATAGGAGGCTTGCGTTTTTAAAAAAAGTGGAGCTTTGTCTTTACCTATATCAACGACTTTTTTGTAGGAGCCAGATAAGTTGTAAATAAAAAGCAAAGTCAAACGCGCTTTTGTTTTTTGCCCTTTAGGTTGTTCACCCGGTAGATAAAATATTCAACTTGGCATTGCTTTAATAGAAAGCCCTGTTTCATCCGGGTTAAATATATTTTCGTTATCGTAATCTATAAAGCTCCCTCAACACTTTTCATATATCTCTAAATAGTCGGTTGTCAAAATTCTCTAAAGAGAAACTCTGGTCAAATAGAACCTGTCCTACTTCATCAAAGAAGGCTACATTTTCTAAATAGTTAGAGTTATTTGCTTTGCTATTACTTTATCGTCGGATAGTCTCTTTTAGAGATATATGACAATTGTGAAGCCAGCTGAAGCAGTCTAGGCAATATGATAAGATCATAATCATTTGCTCCTCAAGCTTCGCTCTCAGTAGGCTTGCCTTATTTTTAATTGCGTCAATAATGTCCAGCTTCTGCTTTACAGTTAAAGAAGCGTTATATTTTGTGCTACCCATTTTTCTAAAGGCTTTTTATACTCTGTACCGAAGGTACATAGAGTATATTAAGTTTGTGCAAAAGTATGTAACAGGGAGAAGGAATCGTTTCCGACCCTATAAAGTATATATATTCTTGATCAGCATCAACAGCCGATTCGATATAGCCATGTCCGTCTGTCCGTCCGTCCGTCCGTCCGTCTGTCCGTCCGTCCGTATGAACGAAGATATCTCAGAGATGGTAAGAGATAGAGGTTTGGCATGTATGGGGCATATATTTCTTATACTTGCAGGCAGATCAAGTTTATTTTCAATTTTTGCCACGCCCCCTCCCGCCCCTGCAATTTGGAAAAAACGTCATATATCCTACAGTTTTGAAGATAGATCGTTCGTACCTTCTAGAGATACCTTGTAAACAAAATTATTTATTTTGCTGAAGGAATGCCAAAGATCGGATGAACGATACTCAAGTTATGAGCAAAAAACGGCCAGTAAACACCCACCGCCCCCATCACCACAGCATTCTATTGAACGGCAATCTTAGTGAGAGAGAGAGAGTGAAACATAGAGATGATCGAGTATAACTCGTGAGCAAATGCGAGCTGCGACGTTAAGGGTACAGAGTATGTTATAGTCGGGCTTGACCGACTTTCTTTCTTGTTTTTTATAGCCGTCTCCAGGTCATGACGTCTGTGCTTATATAAACCATAAAAAAGGTCACTAACCCCAATTACTACCCATTTTTACTTAGTTCTTTGTTGCTGGTGTTAAGTTGAGGATTAGATCGTGAGCGGTCTGCGCTCGTGAATTCAGAATGTTAAATGCAAATTTAAAGCGCATAAATGGTGTGATCGCTGTAAATGTCAGTTTCGCAACATTACTAAATCGATATCGATAGTTGCCTTTGCTCTGGCGCGCATATATGCAATGCAATTAAACTAAAATATTTAGAGTAAAAGCAGTTTTTACTTCGATTGACACAGATTTTTGAGTAATTATCTTGACTGCAATTAAGTGTAGGTGCAATTATCCACATTATACTTTACTAAAGTCGTGCTAATGTATGTAACGGGCAGAAGGAATCATTTCCGGCCATATAAAATATTTATATTCTTCAACAGCCGAGTCGATATAGCCATGTCCGTTCGTATGAACACCTAGATCTCAGAGATTCGAAGAGATAGAGTAACCAAATTCGATTTTTCAGGATTTTTCAATTGCAGACATCCCAGACCAAGCAGAATGGGATTAAGGATTTTCCTAAACCCAAAGTCGTTCATTAATGAAAACGGTCGGCCATCTGCAGTACACAATACAACACAATCGTCTTTGACATCGACTTTTGTCAATGACAATTTAATTAAGGGGCTGAACAGATCATCAATCCGAACTGCAAAGGCTACCTTTGGCTTTTCTTGTGTTGCGATTTCTTTTAAAATATCTTCATGCATACTTTTTATGTTACGAGTCAGGTTGCGTCCATGGTTGCCCAGTACCGAGTGAAATGAAAATGTACAATATGAAGATTTCCAAAGAATTAAATCGTGTGTATATGTACAATGTACATATGTATGCAAGGCTGCAAACCTCCGAAATTTGGCAGAAGGTTCGGTCCGGGGGTTCGAATCCGTTGTAAAGTCTAAGGTTCGGTTCGAGGACCGGTTCCTGAAACCCCTGAACCCAAGGTTTTAGTTCGAACCTCGGTTCGCTTGAACATAAAAGAATAGTTTCGATTTATTGAAACTTATTTCTTAAAATAATGCTCTTTTATTTCAATTGTGTAATTTTTGTTTTGAAATTCATCAGCTGACATTTAAAACTTTTGAGAACTGCTTAGTTTAAGCATAGAATCAAGGCTGCAAACCTTCAAAATTTTGCAGAGGGTTCGGTCCGGGGGTTCGAACCCGGTGTTAAGTCTAAGGTTTGGTTCGCGGATTGGTTCCTGAAACCCCTGAACCCAAGGTTTTGGTTCGAGCCTCGGATCGCTTGAACAAAAAATAATTAGTTTCAATTTAAAATATTCTTTATCTTAATAATGTAATTTAAATTATCAAATTCATTAGCTGACGTTTACAACATTTGAGAACTGCTTAGTTTAAGTTAATAAGTATTATATCTTCTAGGAGCTGTTCATCTATACTAGCTCTTAGATCAGAAAGAACAAACTTAAGTGTTGAAAAGGCTCGTTCAACTGATACCTGAGTTGCTGGAACAGCAAGAATAGTTAAGGCAATATTTTTAAAGTCGTCGTTTTTTTACCTTTCCAAAATTTTAAAACATTTGTCGATGTATGTTCTCTTCGAAAATTTTCGAAGGAATCATCAATAACAGATTAATTTATTTGATATTTGTTTATTGCTTTCTATTGTTTTCATAAACTACTCTTCTTCGAAATCAGACGTTGAGTCATTTAAATTTGAATTTTGAAAACTCTCATTTAGATTTTCTTTTTGGAGCTTCAACATGTCTGTAATGTCAGTAGTAAACAAAGTTTGAAATTTCGGGTCTAAGAATACGGCAGCCGTTTATCGAGGCACTTAGATAGTAATAAACAATGTTTTGTTGAGGTTTTAGAACAATTGCTCGGCATGAAAAGCAAGCGTAATAAAAATAAATTGGTAGTAATTGTGAATTCTGCAGCTTTAAAGAAGTTTTATAAATTATTTGCAGCATATTACATATATTTTGAACTACGTTCCATTCAGATGTTTTAAGGTGGAGCTCTTTTAAAGAACTCCGAATGCAAAAATCTTTAAGAGTTAGTAAACCTTTGTACATTTAGTGGGTTGAGTTTCATCGCGTCACACAATCTAGCACTGTTTTTTTGAGGTTTCCTATACGCAATAGATTTTATATAGTGTGAGTACGGAGTTTCGTGTGAGAACTCTATTAATGTCAAACTGAACTTACTTAAAAAATAGCAAACTTCTAAATTTAGAGTAAGTGCAGCACAACCTTGGTCATCGTCCAAATCAAGAAATGCGTTTGATTCATTTGAGCAACCTTCATCAACATTACATTCTTCATAGTTGCATTCCTTTTCTGCTCTGCATTTAAAAGTTCTCCTGCTCGAACCATATTCGCTCCATTATTGATGGTGGTAGTATAATTCTGACCTAAAGAAATGTCGTAGGATTGGAGAACTTATTGAATGATAGCAGTCAGATCCGGAACCGAACCCCTGAGAGCCGGGTTCGGCTGAGATCTAAAATCTTCAGCAAATCATTGTTTATTACTATCTAAGTGCCCCGACAAAAATTCTTCTACTATGAGTTCAGTACCAATATTGACTGCAGTATTCTCAGACCCGAGATTTCAGATTTTGCGTACAAAAAACAGTTGCAAAGCAACTAACTCAACGTCTGATTGTGAAGAAGAGAAGCTTATGAAAGCAATAAACAAATATCAAATATGTAATTTATTTGGCGACCTTTCTAATGTTTAATTAGTGTGAGTTGGCTGGCTCTAGGTCCGAAAAGTTCGCTCAAAAGCTCAAGCTTTTGCACTTAAAAAGTTCAGCCCTAAGCTTAAGCATTACCACCAGATGAAAGCACTCATTGCTTGTCTATTTTTGCTTTCATTGCTTTTAGCAGTTCCCAACTGATCTAAGCAATGATTGTATGGAGAGGCAGTTGGCAATCATGCTTTCTTTAGCAAAAAGCCTACTGAAGAGTCGTTAGGGATAACGATGAAACAGTTCTGTATAGGCAACCAGCTCTTTTTGGTGGTACAATGCATAAGTTGTTTACAAGTTGTGAACAAACGCAACTTTTTCGGGCCTAGAGCCAGCCAACTCACACTAATTAAACATTAGAAAGGTCGCCAAATAAATTACAAATCTATATAAGAGACGGCCCGCTCTCTTTTTTGTAAATGAAACTAACAAAAGTTTCAAGAAACAACGCAAAAAACACTTTTTTGAATGCTTCGCATTTCAAATTTAACGGGCACTTCTAAGTTCGCTCAAAAGCTCAAGCTTTTGCACTTAAAAAGTTCAGCCCTAAGCTTAAGCATTACCACCAGAAAGATGAAAGCACTCATTGCTTGTATATTTTTGCTTTCATTGCTTTTAGCAGTTCCCAACTGATCTAAGCAATGATTGTATGGAGAGGCAGTTGGCAATCATGCTTTCTTCAGCAAAAAGCCTACTGAAGAGTCGTTAGGGATAACGATGAAACAGTTCTGTATAGGCAACCAGCTCTTTTTGGTGGTACAATGCATAAGTTGTTTACAAGTTGTGAACAAACGCAACTTTTTCGGACCTAGAGCCAGCCAACTCACACTAATCAAATATCAAATATAAAAGCTGTGAATGATGCTATAGATTTCTTTGGAAATTGTCAAAGAGCACATGCATCGACAAATTTTTTAAAATTTTGGGAAGGTCATAAAAACGAAGAAATAATATTGCCATAACTGTTCCAGCAACTCAGGTATCAGTTGAACGAGCATTTTCAACACTTAAGTTTGTTCTTTCTGATTTAAGAGCTAGTATAAATGATCAGCTCCTGGATGCTTTACTAAGCCGTTCCTAAAAATTGTTGATGTCAGCTAATGGATTTGATAATTACAATAACTTCTTCTTCTTCTTTATTGGCCCGATGTAGCATCACACCCGCTTGACGGTCTTGGCCTCTGCAATGAATGCCCTCCACTCGCTTCTGCATTGTGCGAGCTGGCACCAGTTGTTCACACCAAGGTTGTCTTTCCGCACTTGATCATCCCATCTTAGTGGTGGGCGACCCCTCCTGCCTTGTCCTGCAAAGTCAGCCGCCTATGCTTTGTACGTCTTTTTTACTGGAGCTTCTTCATCCATTCGGATTACATGTCCTAACCAGCGCAGCCGCTGTTGCTTTATGCGCTTGACTAGACTGATGTCCTTATAGAGCTCATACAGTTCGTTATTCATTCGAATGCGGTATCCATCGCCAACTTTTAAAGGTCCATATATCCTCTGAAGGTTTTTTCGCTCGAAAACGCCAATCGCCTCCTCATCCGCTGCTGTCATTGTCCATGCTTCTGCGCCGTATTGCAGGACTGGGATGATGAGCGACTTGTAAAGCGCTATTTTTGTTCTTCGAGAAAAGGCTCTGCTCTTGAACTCCCTACTCAGCCCGTAGTAGCATCGGTTTCCAAGAGTAATTCTTCTTCGGATCTCCAGGTTGATGTTGTTGTCGCCGTTAATCATCGTCCCGAGGAAGACAAAATCCTCTACAACCACAAATTTGTACTCCCCCATAGTAACAAATTATCCAAGACGCTTAGACTTCTTGTCCGTGGATTCTAGGTACTTCGTCTTGTCCTCGTTTACCGCTAAGCCCATCAGTTTAGACTGCTTCTCAATCTCTGAAAACGCCCTGCTTACCGCCCGCATCGACGTATGCGAGTAGCATTAGATCTTTATAAAGAAATGAGCCTGATCTGTAGGCAAGGTTCGAACCAAAACCTTGGGTTCAGGGGTTCCACAAACCGGTCCGCGAACCGAACCTTGGACTTTACAATGGTTTCGAACCCCCGGACCGAAACTTCTGCAGAAGTTTAGAGGTTTGCAGCCTTTATTTCCCTGTATGTGTCGTTGGAAAAACTAGCCGTTTTTTGCTCATAACTTGAGTATCATTCATCCGATCTTTATCATTCCTTCAGCAAATCGATAAATAATTTCGATTACTACCTATCTCTGGAAGGTTCTAACCATTTATCTACGAAGCTGTGGAAGGTACACGTTTTTCCAAATTGCGAGGGCGGGAGGGGGCGTGAAAAAAATGGAAAAAAAACTTGATCTGCCTGCAAGTATAAGAAATTTATGGCCCATACATATCAAACCTCTATCTCTTACCATCTCTGAGATCTGTGCGTTCATACAGACGGACAGACAGACGAACATGGCTATATCGACTCGGCTGTTGATGCTGATCAGGATTATATATACTTAATAGGGTCGGAAATGATTCCTTCTCCCTGTTACATACTTTTGCACAAACTTAGTATACTCTGTGTACCTTTGGTACAGATTATAAATATTTTGATAGTTTCGAGTCACTCACGATTCATGCACGATTTAAAGTGGCGTCACTAACGATCACGCACGATAAAAATACATCTGCTCAAAAATTGATAAACTAAATAGTTATTCCATCACTTAACAAATAAATAATTAAATCGTTGAATTTATATTTCATTCATCATTTTAAAAATACAGTTGAACTTCTCTGTTACGAATTTCCGTACAACAAAGTTCTCTATATAACGAATTCTTTTCCTGAACACTGCAATTTCGTATTATGTATTTTTATACCCGTTACACGTAGAGTAAAAAGAGTATACTAAAGTCGTGCAAATGTATGTAACAGGCAGAAGGAAACATTTTCGAGTTCAAATAAGATTGTTTTAAAAAAGGTCAAAAAAACAGCCTACATATGGAGAATCTCCATTAAACTTACGCTCTCGTTTTCTCTATATTACGAATTTTCTTTAAATCTACGTTTTTTTGTTGTCCCCTTGAAATTCGCTATATGGAAGTTCAACTGTAGTAAAATGTAAGCTTACAAATAATATCGCTAATTTTCCGTGTTCGCCTTTCTTTTAATAATCTGGTAACAGCAAAAAAACTCATGCTCTCTTGTTGCTGAGCTTGGTGGAATGTTTAGCACTTGCATGAAAAGACACGTTCAAATTTACAAAAATTAAAAAAATTAATACACATTTTCTACATGAAAAATAAGTTTCACAAATTTCGTGAATACTGCATTCACGATGTTTTGAGTTTAGTTCACTCAAGAAACACGCACGGATCACGGATGTTCACGCACGAAACTGAGTGTGTGCTCACGATCACGGCGTGACTCGTCGTGACACACCGGGACATGTTCAAATTCACGGCACGCGTGCACCTCTACTCTGTATACCTTTGGACCTTAGAGATTCAAGCTTAAACTAAAACGCTCGAAACATTTTTAAGATAATGAATAGAATTTTCGGAAAGCTAATAAAAAACGCAACAGCGTTTCTGGACAGAGGTTAAATCCTTTCCTCAAAGGATTTTCGTTGTTTTTCCAGACGTTGGCATGTAACCTTATTCCTCTTTTAGTGATGTTTTGTTTCTCTTTCATTACAGTACCAAAAACAAGGACAATCTGGTAAAGGTGAAATCCAAGAAAGAAGGCAAAGGCAGAAAAAAGAAACCGCTGGTTGAAAAAGATGTTGATGCTGATCGCGTTACTAGTCAAATTACACGAGAATCCGATTCAAAGGAATAAAATTTAACCTTAAAAAAAAATTAATAAAATTTATTTAAAAAACTTTTTTTTGTGGTAAAATTTTTTTTTTATTAATTTAGATTTTATATCTTTTGGTATATTGTATATGTATTGTATTGTCTCCCACAATAAAAACAGACTCCATGAAGAAGGAAGGAGGACGGACAAAAATAACACCAGTAGAAGAAGCTATCTTAAAATTGTCCACTTGTTTTTAACGCATGTTAGACATGTGCGTCTATCTGTCCTTTTATATGCTATCTCCTCCGTTAGTTTTAAAGCTACCCTTAACAAACTTTGAAGTCTTGAAGTACAAATAGGCTGCACATTTGTAGGAACCAGCCGGATCGGATGATTATAGCCCAAAGCTGTCTGGGGAACGATCGATCTGAAAACTAGTTCTGCTTGGGAAAACCTCTTATATATTAGTATTTCTGTACCATTATTCTACCAAATTTGATTAAAATCGGACAACTATATAGTATACCACCGACTTTGTGCTTGGGCATACTGCGGTTAGGCGGCTAGCTCACTGCCTTCTCAGTTGCGAGTCCACGCCAAGGTGTGCCAACTGATAAGCGAATATTTCAAAAACGTTGGGATAGATTTTGATCACCTTTTTAGGTTACATTCTTGAATATGTGTCCTTTAAATTGACATACCGTTCCTGTTGGCCCCAACTCTTACAAATATTTGACAATTAAGCATATTTCGACAGCATGTTTTTTTCGAGCCATTTTGTATGGAAGAATTTAAAGGTTGGTTTACTGATAAGCGAATTTCTCTAAAACGTTGGCATAGATTTCGATCAGCTTTTCAGGATATGTGTCCTTTAATTACAGGGTGGTCCATTTAGCGTTTGGAATTTGAACTATTCATAATTTGACTTTAAAAATGTCATTCGGAAAGCGATTAATATTTATTAAAAACTTTGACATTTACGAAATGGGTCGCTATTCGCTTGAAAAAAATTGGGAAATATTAAAAACATATTTCAAAAGTGGTGATTCCCCGTGTATGTACTCGTCCGGTGCGCTCGACCGAAAACATTGCTGCAGTTGCTGAAAATGTGCGTGAACAACTATCGACGTCAACTCGCCATCGATCTCAACAATTGGTCATTTCGCGCACTTCTTTGATGCGAATTTTTCATAAAGACCATGCCATGAAGCCATACAAAGTTTAATTGGTGCGGGAGCTAAAGCCAATTGACCATCCGAATCGTCTACAGTTCGCAAATTGGGCGGAAGATCGTTTGGCCGAAGATGGTGAATTTGACCGAAAAATCATCTTTTCGGATGAAGCACATTTCCACCTCGGTGGTTATGTTAATATACAAAATTGTTGCATCTGGGGCACAGAAAATCCGCATATCGTCGTCGACAAGCCAATGCACGCACCACGTGATGTTTGGTGCGGATTTTGGTCTCGAGGCATCATTGGTCCATTTTTCTTTGAAAATAAAAAAGGAGCCACCGTGACCGTAAATGGTGAGCGCTACCGCGCAATGTTAAGTGATTGGTTCTTCGAGGAAATCGAAGCGGAAGACTTGGGCGTTATTTGGTTTCAACAAGACGGCGCTACGTGCCACACAGCGCACGCTACAATCGATCTTCTGCGCCCTATCTTCGAAAATCGAATAATCAGCAAATATGGAGATGTGAATTGGCCGCCAAGAAGCTGTGGTCTGACACCGTTAGATTATTATTTTTAGGGAGCGGTCAAGGACAAATGTTATGCAAACAATCCTGAAACAATTGATGAGTTGAAGAACGAGATTCGAGTCGCTATTTCTGACATATGTGCCGAAACAATTGAAAATGTTCTCAAAAATTGGGTGGATCGAATGGGCTACTGCCAAGTCAGCCGTGGTAGTCATTTGACCAAAATGGTTTTTCATAAATAAATGACATGAACCAACCTTTCCAATAAATGTTCAACCTTTGAAAAATATCGAGCCTTTTTTTATAGCAAAATTAAATTCCAATTTTTAAATGGACCACCCTGTACTACACTCAAAAAACAACTCGCCCTAAAAAGTGTAATTTTCGCCCTAATTTTTAGAAAATCGGCCTAAAAAAAGGGGCAAAGGCGACTAGCCTTATTTTAAAGAAAATACTCTAATAAAAATAGTGTTCTAAATTTCAGGGCAATTTTTGTAAAAAAAGGGGGGGGGGGAGGAAGAGAGAGACGATCACCGAACCCGACCACCGAGCGTGGTTGTTGTTGTTGAGATCCCCCCCACCATCCATCCCATCATAAAATCATCCTCCCATGACCAAATTTTTTTATTACTTACTTGAACTTGGGACCTCTCACAAATGCTGAACACACGGACGGACGCCTTAGCCCACTCGACTTTTAGCCTTAAGCAAGACGTTGCGTCAAAACCATAGTTAAGACAGTACTCAATTGGAAGAGGCCTGGGATCAAGTCACCGCAGCAGCATTTTTTTTTTCTTTTTTTATATATATTTTTTTAGAAAAAGTTTCTTAAAATTAGGGTCTATTTTCTGGATTTTAGGGCAAAATACCCTAAATTTGTAACAAATATTTTCTAAAATCAAAGGCGAAATTACCCTAAAAATTAGAAAAGGCAATAACGTAAATTCACCCTGAAATTTAGAAAAAATTATATTTTTCTAAATTTTAGATATTTTTTTCAAAAAAATTTAATTTTAGGGCAACTTTTCTAAAATGCAGAAAAATTTTTCTTAAAAATATAAATTTTTTCTAAATTTGAAGGTGATTTCGACTCTAGGGCGATTTTCTTAAATATAGAACCATAATTTTCTGATTGCCAACTTTGAAGGATTATTACATATATCTGTACTACACTCAGAAAAAAATTTTCTTTTTCTTTTTTTGTATTAGAATTATAAAATAGTAGTTAAAAAAATTTTTTAGTTTTAAGTTATGAAATAACTGTTGTCCCAATTTTTATTTTTAAACTTATAACAGTTACGGTCCCTGAAAAATATCCATATTTTCCAAATTAAAATCAATATATTGGTATCTTATGAACATATTCAAAACTTCGTGTTTGGTTTTTCTGTAGCGTTATTCAATTCAGCTTACTTTAAAACTGATTTGGTATGAAAAGGTTACTTAATGTAGCCACATGACCTACAAATGTAAACAAACCTCGCTCAACACACGTTTATGCAAACATATCGTACACCTGACGTGTCGGGAGAAAGCGGACAATTGTTTTGAGTTCAGCGGCCAAGATGACTTGTCCTTTTTTTGTATTATTGTTAGATTGTGCTGGTGAACGGTCATGATGTGCAATCATGATTGCTAATTTTCGTGAGTGTGTTAGATGTCAATACATCGAAAAATAGGCCGAGTTCACTAGCATACATCAAACACCAAAAATCATACATCAAACATCATCCATAAAAAAAAATTGATTGGCTTATCGTTTTCATTTTAAATGACCGCTTGATTTTTTCAGATTTTTTCTTCCATCACAAAAACCAGTCATCATGATTGCACATCACATTCGTTCACCACAACAATCGAACTAGATCCTTCGATTTTTGTCATCGATCTGTGCACGGTCATAGTTTATTAGATTTGCTTGATTGTGATTTTTATCGATAGCACACAGCTGTCAACAATAAACAAACAAGAAATTTCATGAACACAAACACAAAACGAGAGCGTAAGTTAAAGTCGGCTCTAACCAACTTCGATATGCCCATTACTCATGGAAAGAAATGTTTAAGACAGCCGAAAAGTATGCAACATTTTTTAACGCGGCTATTTATCATCCGATCTTGATGCAATTTTCAGGGCTTATAGATGTTGCTTAAGTTTTAAGTTTATATTCGCAGCTTATATTGCGAGTATAAACTTAAAACTTAAGTTGATATTCGCTACATCTATAAGCCCTCCAATTTTCATCAAGATCGGATGATAAATAGCCGAGTTAAAAAATGTTGCATACTTTTCGGCTGTCTCACCTCAGGCACACAGGATGGCTATTAAACATTTCTATGCATGAGTAACGGGTATATCGAAGTCGGTTAGAGCCGACTTTAACTTACGCTCTCGTTTTAAATCTGAGATCGATATCTTAAAAATTGTGGGAGTGATTCAACATTTTTTTTGTGGGGGCGGGGGTGCGCGTGGCAAAAATTTGAAATAAACTTGATCTGCGTGCAGACAATAGGAGTCTAGATTTCAAATTTGGTTGCTCTAGCTCTTCTAGTCTCTGAGATCTATGTGTTCATACAGACAGACGGACAGACGGACAGACGGACAGACGGACATGGCTTTATCGACTCGGCTGTTGATGCTGATCAAGAATATATATACTTTATATGGTCGGAAATGATTCCTTCTGCCTGTTACATACATTTGCACGATTTTAGTATACCCTTTTACTCTACGAGTAACGGGTATAATGAGTGTGGAAATGAACTTGTTTTTGTTAAATGAATTGTCAGAGGATCTGCTTTAGCAAATATATCATGGAAATTAGTGCAAGGCATTGCTGATTGTTGCAAAGTAGGAGAGTTGGGAAAGGCGGCTCTTTTAAAAGATAAAGCGCAAAATTATAGAAAGGACTAATTCAAGGATCATATTAGGAGGTCCCATGCATCGTTTAAAGTATTCTCAGCTCATTGCATATTAAACATAGTACTTTCATAAAATTAACATTTGCAGACCCTTCTTCGCGATGCCCAGGACTAGAATCCCTGAACCGAACCACGAGGACGAATATAGATGAACCCGCACCCGTTCCGAACCCAAGCTTTTGGTTCGGTTAAAAAAAAAAAGATTATACACAATAAAATTTATTTGGATAACCTTCTATGTACGTAACAGCAGAGTCGACAATTAGAAATATAACAATACGGAAAGTCGGTCAAGCCAGACTATGATATACTTTGCACATGAGAAAGTGAATATATGTATACACTTAATAGGGTCAGAGATGCTTTGTTCTGGCGGTTACATACCGGTTTGCACATGAGAAAGTGAATATATTTATACACTTAATAGGGTCAGAGATGCTTTGTTCTGGCGGTTACATACCTTTGCACAAATAATCTTTGTACCTTTGGTACAGAACATAAACAGACACTAAATCAGAGAAGACTGGAACAAATTTATCATCTTATACATTAACATATCGAAAAACTTCATTGCTGAAGCATTGAAGCTTTGCCTGCTTCGACTGCCCCATACACCTCTTCCCTACACACAAAAATTACATAAGGAACTTTATGAAGTTTGCTTCACCTTGTAAGTACGGACTAACAATGTATCTTGGCGTCAAGTGTGTACCTATTGTATTTTTATTTTAAATATATTGGGAACAGTCAAAGTTTTTCTTTGTGCTGGCTCAAAGGTCAGGATTGATTATAATTTAATACAAATCAATACCATTTTTTAAAAGTGCAACGAACCAAGGTTCGAACCAAAACCAACGCCCAAAAACCTCGAACCTCCAATTTCCGAACCTTAACCGTTGGTAATTTTTGGTTCGAACCAGCAAACCGGAGGTTCCGAAAAATTTGTTGGGTTTGCAGCCCTGTTATGTAATTTGGCTGATGGTAAAACAGAAAAAAAGATCTGGCCATCGGATATTCGAGTGTGATGTGTACATTCTCGACGGGCTTACAACAAACATCAAATGGCTAACAAATTTTTGAGGAAAAGTCAAGGGGAATTCCAGGAGCAGTTGCTGCTATTGACGACAGTCATTCAAATATAATACGGGGGTGACACAGAAATCACTAGTGATTTTTGGTATAAACGCTAGTATTTCAAATTGAAACTGCTTGAATTTGTATGTGAAGTGGCCCACAACAGCTCGGTTACTAGATCAGATGTCTAAAGTTAAGCGAATTGAAACCGACTGTTCAAAGCCAAGTAGATTTGAGCAGTTGGTGCCAAATCGCTCAAATTCAACATCTGATCTAGCAACCGAAGATATACTTTTCACTTTACATATGAAGTTGTACAATTAAAATTGTAAATGCAAACGTTTATACCAAAATCTCTAGTGATTTCTGTGTCACCCCCGATAGTCTTTATTTTATTTAGGTGTTCGTTGTCAAAAATTCAAAAAGAGTTAAAAGTATCTATCCACAATCTGTTCAAACAAAAAACATTCAAAAACTACTGGATGTGATTGGCAAGTTTCCACATTTTGGCTGCAACTATGACATAATTTCGAATCAAAAAACGTTATCCAAATCACCTAGACCATGTAGAACACTTTGTATGTTGCTATTGGTCCGCCTTATGAACCAGAAAATTCTAGTTTTTTTTAATTTTTATTATTTATTTCACATTTGACGAAAAGCATATAAAAATTCAATTAAAAAGAAACCATTGATGATTTTATATTGATTTTTCATAATTCGCGGTCCATCGAAAATTTTTTTTTTATAAGTTTTTGAGCATAGGTCGGTAACTAGACAATTACCAAAATTCAAAACTTCCGCCAACAAAAAATATCGATAATTTTGTTGCCTGAAAATTTTATCAAACACGTTCACCAGCAGCCAAACACTTTTTTATACACTTGAATAATGTATAATAATTTGGCCCAGGAGTGCAACGCATAGAAGGAATCATATCCGATTTTAGCTGAACCGCCCAGATCGGATGACTACTTCTTGTAGCTGATTATTTGCATAGAAATGTTCGGAGGGAAAATGGTTTTTTGTGAGATAAACTTTTTTGTTTTCAATGTTAGCGTTCATTAACTCGGTCATTATTAAATCAAACTGATCTGCGAAGTTTGGTCGAAATCACTTACCTTTGAAGCGAGCTTTTTGAAGTGTATTAAAAATTCGGCACAGACGAAGTTAGCTTTCATTTCACGTTTTATTGATGATTTATGTTAGATGATGGTATGTAATCGCGCTCATTGATTTGAAACTAGTTGCAAGTTTTTTGGTTGTAAACTAGATACTTCCCTGCGGGGCTACTACTCTTTTCCGTTCCGCAACACTACTTCCCCTTAATCAGTGCTGTCACTCTTTGGCGTTTTTTCCATCAGTCTATCGATAAGTCATCGATAGTTTTGCAGCTCCAGTTTATGCATTTGTTTATAAATTTTAATTGTCTTATTATTGGACATGTCTTCAACTGAAGAAAGTGGCAAAAGCCACACTTGGCGTCTCTGGTGTCGTCTGTGTGCCAAAGATGACGTGCAAGGCAACATCAACGTATTCCTTAAGAATGAGGAACAGACCGCAGCTGCTAGTAGCGGGGTGGCCCCAGCTGGCGGAGGAGGAGATCTGGCACTGGCCACAGCCATTAGCAAGTATTTTCGTGTGAAAGTAAGTCCAAAGTGGAAAACAAAAAGTATATCAAGAATTCTCATTAATTTTGTTTATATGTTTGGTAGATAAAACCCGGCGAAGAGCTGTCGGAGATGATTTGCACTGAATGTTTGACTCTGGTCACCTCGTTGGTCAACTTCTCCGAGAGGGTTGCCAGGGTGCAGCAACTGTATTTTGCATTGCAGCTTTGTAAGCAGAAGCAGAAGGAAGTAAATCTTAAGGAATTAAGATTGAGATATGATTTACTGGGGGAAGAAGAACATATGGAGCTGGGAACACTGACCGAAGTGTATGTGGATGAGAAGCCTAAATTTAAGCATGAAGCAGAAGACGAAATCGAGGTGGAGGTGGAAAATCCACTCAATGAGGCCGAAGAAGAAGTAGATGAGCCGATGGTGACTGAGGAACAGCTTTCTGATGAGGATGAGGAGGTCCAAGAAGAAAGTCCTCTCCATGAGTTTGAAGAAGACGAAGAGGAGCAGCAGCTTTCCAACGAGGACGAGACTGAAGAGAAAGAAAAGAAAACAAATTCCCGCCACAGTCGTGATAAAACTCGACAGTGCTCTATCTGTCAATGTGTCTGTGCCACCACGAGTGCCCTAATGCGACATATGCATAAGGATCATGATCAAGATTTCGCCTGCCCCGATTGTCCCAAAAAGTTCTATTCCCCTTGGCTTCTGCAGCGCCATGTCCAACAGCATCTGCCACTATCCGAACGAAAAATCTATCCCTGTTCAAAATGCGACAAAATGTTCAGCAGCAGCGCCTCCGCCCAGCAACATGCCCGGATTATGCATCCGGACGAGAGTTGGCGCCCCATCATCTGTGAGCAATGTGGCGTAGCTGTTAACACAATGACTGCGCTCAAACAGCATGTCGTTATGCATGCCGACTATGCCCCTTTCGAGTGCGATGTTTGCAAGAAATGCTTCAAGTCCTCGCTTCGTCTTAGACGTCATAAGGATACCTGTGATTCGAATAAATATATTTGCCCTGAATGTGGCATGGAATTGAATTCCAAAACCACTTTAAATCGGCATCGTTTGGTTCACACCGATCAAATGAAACACAAGTGCGATTATTGCGGAAGGAGATTCAAGCGATCCTATACATTAAAGAACCATTTGTTAATCCATACGGGTCTGAAACCGTATTCGTGCGATTATTGCGAACGCGCCTTTGCCAATAGCTCAAATTTGCGTATGCACAAGAAGAGGATGCATCCAAAGGAAGTGGCCGCTGAGGATGCGGCTGGGGGTGCAAAGAACTATAATCGTAATGTACCCAATCTGGAGGCTCTCAAGGAATTGTGAGTAAACAAACTATTTTCTTTGGTGATTTTTATCATATATCATATTATCAACTCAGAAGCCTTATTTAAGTTCGTAGCATTGATATACTTAGAATTATCTCTGAACCAGTTCATAGATTTGGGACATGACCTACGCGATAGCCTTTCTTTAAATAAAAACAGAATAGGTGACGAAATAATCGATAGTTTATTAGAAAATCAGTTCTGTTCCGAATCCCGCAAATTGGCAATTGTTTACTATCCTTGGATTAAAGGAGGCAATTCCCTAGAAGGGCGTTTTTGATTAAGTGGTGCCCCTAAAAGAAGTGCACTTAAAATAACTCTCGGAGCAATGGGACCAAGGGCGTGTCCACCGCTGTTTTATATTATTATTTTCAACGAAACAACAACCATTAATTTGAACCGTATCAAACCGAAACCGTAACTGAAATACATGGTTTAAATGATGATACCCGAAGCAAAATAACCGTTTCCATTGCGGTTTTTTAAATTATAGGAGACAAAAAATATTTTTCATTTTTAATGGAAGTCGCGCAAAGTCATTTGCACTAATCGTGACTGTCCACCAAGTCACACTCTCATCGCTGAGGAAACTGTCCATTAATGTCACACTATATTTACACAATGAAAGATTCTAGGTTTCGGCAATATCAGCAGAGACGTCGGCAGAATTTCAGCCCATGAGATTAGCAACTTCCATCAACGTGCTTTAAAGCTCTCATTTCTCTGCCTGAGCGTGCTGTCTTTTCGATTGCATCTCATTAAAGCCCGCTCCTCTTTAAACTTAATAAATGTTAAAATACAAATTGATCCAGAATGCCAACCCAAAAAAAAACCAATTCTGTATCAAAAATATTTTTCATATTCTAGAAAGAATTTGCGGTAAGCCTGCAAAAAGATGTCTCGCTTTGAGTGTCGAATAATTATGTATGTTCATTAGGGTGTGCGCCGCTAAGGTACCCTGTAAAAACTTAACAGAAATCATCATAAATGATTGTTTATACAGTGTAAATAATGAATTAAACATCAAAAATTTTAATTTTAACCTATGCGAAAAGGCTTTAAAGTTTCCACAAATTTTACGTATACGACACATTTGCCTCATCGAAATTTCGTCAACGAATTCTCCGTATGAATTTAAAAGTTGTCAAATTTGAATTTATTCGAGCAACAAATAAATATGGACCAGGAATAACGTTCCAGAAAGTCCCTGTATTGAAACGGATGGAAATCCATCTCAAGAAGAGCTGCTCGGCTGAGGCCGAGATCATCCAGAGGCCTTATGGTCCATTGCAATGCCTAATAGTGGATTAAAAAGAGAATGGGGAAAAGAGAAAAGGAGGGTTGGTGGGTTTTAGAGCCCTGCACGAGTCTACTCGTGGTGCCCTTCGAACCTCCTTTCACAAAAACCGTTTGAATAAATCAGCTCAGGAAATGTTTCCGAATAGTTCAGCACCTTCCTTTCTATATTGAAATATTTGATTCGTTCAAAATAAAACAGCTCAACGGCTCACGTGCATGAAATGTTAACTGCTCAGGAATGTCTGACGTTGAACGTACGCAGGGTTCGGAGTAGCAGACGTCGCTCGGCTGACGACTTGTTAAATCGCGAAAATATACAAAAAACTTAAAAAATAGTTAATGAAAAACGTTAATGAAAAATCATGCCGAGATCAACGCATAAGCGCAATTCCCAGCTAAGGGATATCCATGGTAATTAAACCGCTAAATACTTAAGAAACTGCTTTTTAACACCACAAATGACCAGCTACTTACCTTAAAGTAAATATTTACCGAAGCTGGTTTGGGTGGCTCCTGAAAATCACGCTTACGGAGACCGGATTTGGAGCGATCCATGCCGGCTAAGTTGTTGTTGTTGTTGTAACGGCTGGTTGGTTCAACAAGTATGTACGTTAGTATGAAAAGAAAGAGGAGAGAGAGAGTGAAATTATAGTAGGTGTTTAAAGAGTACCCATATCCAAATCGAGGAAGGTGGCTGCCTCGATTGGGTTAGTCCAGAGTGTGATGGGAGTGAGTGTGGTGGGGTTTTTAACACAGTTAAAGAGGTGCTTGGTGTCATGCGGCCCTAGGCCACATTTTGGGCATGTGTCAGCAACATCGGGGTTGACGCGGGCCAGATAGCTGTTTAGTTGCCTGCTCTTCCCCGAGCGTAGTTGTGCGAGCGTGGTCCTGGTTGATCTGGGCAGATTTACCTCACTTGGATCAATAGGCGGAGGTCTGCCACCGAGTACCACGTTGTCGTGCAAGGCCATGATGGTGTTTTCGACCATGTTGGTATGGGCCAAGTTCCTCGCTTCGATGCACTCAATGTGGGTCATGGGCTCAGGAGCGAGATAGCGCTCGATGGATGGATATGCCGTTCTGAGGTCATATCTGACTGGGCGGTCTCTTCTGCACATTGCTACACTAGTGCTGTCGTGGTTGGGGTGAGCTGGATTTTGGCAGTTGATGAGGAACTGCTGGGTCAGGAGCTCGTTATGCTGCCTAACAGGTAGGATTTCAGTTTCCTGGTGCAGGTGGTCAGGGTGTGTCATCATATGACAGCCTGTGGCCACACGAAGTGCGGCATTCTGCACCGTCTGTAGGTTCCTCCACTGGGTGTCGCTGATGGAAGGCGACCAAATAGGGGCAGCATAACTAATGAGCGATCTGCCGATCGACTTGTAGGTGATCGCGATCGTCTCTTTCTCCTTGCCCCAACTGCTCCCGGCTATTGCTTTGAGCACCTTGTTTCTGCTTCTGGCACTTCTGGCCACGTTCTCTGCGTGTTTGGCGAATACATATAGAGAGTCAAACGTGACCCCAAGAATCTTAGGGTTGTTTAGGGTTGGAATGCTCTGTCCGTTGATACGTATATCAAGCATTTGTTTGACCTCCTTCGTCCATGTGGTAAGCAGTGTAGCTGATGATTTGGTGGCGGAAAGCGAAAGGTTTCTGCTGGCGAAAAAGTCTGCAAGAACCGGCAGGTAGCTGTTCAAACGTATCTCCAGATTTTTGACGTCTTTCCCCGATGTTATGATGGTGCAGTCGTCGGCATACGACACCATTTTGACATCAGGGGGCGGAGAGGGAAGGTTGGAGATATAAAGATTGAAGAGCAGGGGAGAAAGGACTCCACCTTGCGGTACTCCCTGCTTCAGCTTCCTGTTTCCTGACGAAGCTCCTCTGAACTCCACGTGGGACTGCCTGCCTGAGAGGTAGTTTAATAACCATCTCTTGGTGTTGTTTGGGAGGGAGCTGTGGAGCAGGTCTTGGAGCAGAATCGTATGGTTGACCATATCAAATGCCTTGGAGAGGTCGAGAGCGACGATAATCGACCTTTCGTGCGGCCGCTTGCTGTTAAGGCCTTCCGTGATGGTGGTCGCTAGTTCGCAGAGTGCTGTAGTAGTGCTGTGGCCCTCCCTGAAGCCATGTTGGTGTTTGGCCGGGGGAAGGTGTTCTTTTAGAACTGGTAGAAGGAGGGATTCGAGGGCCTTTATTACTGGTGACAGTAAGGTTATGGGCCTGTAGGACGCTCCTTGGTCTGCTGGCTTACCGGGTTTTAGTATGGGTATGATTTTTCCCGTCTTCCATATGTCCGGTATTACCAGTGTCTGCACGCATAGGTTGAAAGTCTGCGTGAGATATACCAGTCCTTTTGGGCCCAGGTGCTTTAGCATGATGGTGGCCAAGCCATCTGGCCATGCCGGCTAAGTCGCAGTGCTGGCTGTTTTTTAATTGTAATTTTTTTTTTTTTTTTTGCCTGATCAACTTACTGAATATACAAGGACGGAATAAGCAAACATGCTTGACTGATTCTGCAAAGCTTAGTTTGGGAATAAATTCTAAAAATCAAACCAGTACACTGTGGGAAAAAGTCACAATTTTGGCATAAACTTTAAAAATAAAGCTAGACCTCTACAAATTTGCACAAATGATCGTTTGATCCATTAATTTCGCATTGATTATAATTAATTTGTTTAAATTATAAATTATGCTAATTCTTTAAACGAGAAGGCTAAGCTAACTTCGTCCGTGCCGAAGTTTTTATACCCTTGCAAGTTCTTCTCTTCGTCACGCTCCCGCTCTACTTGACGAGATGCTAGATTTTCTTCGCGAATAGCGGCCAGTTGACTAGCATTTGGAGTTGATATCCGAGACGCATTTTGCTCTTTCACGGGACGTCTGCCGTCGTTGCTCCTAGGACATTGAAGACACTCGTGACATTTTGATTGATTTTATTGGTCACAACCATTTAAGCACATAAATAAACAAACAAAAAAGTTCCTTTCAGTTTCGTAGATCAAACTCGACTGCCACATATCATACATTTATTTTACTAGAAAAGTTCCTAAGCCTAGGCTGGTCCTAGAAAAGTTGTAAAATTGACTCTTCGACCGATCGTTCCTATGGCAGCTTCAAGAAGAAGTCATCCGACATATTTGCAGCGTGCAGTCAAAAGAAGGCTCTGTGCAAAATTTCAGCTCGATAGCTATAAATCTGAGGGACTAGTTTGCGTAGAAACAGACAGACGGACAGACAGACGGACGGACAAAGCTTAATCGACTCAGCTCGTCGCCCTGATCAAGAATATATATAGTTTATGGGGTCGAAAATGAATATTTCTATGCGTTGCAAACTCCTGGACAAAATTATAATACCCTTTGCAAGGGTATAAAAATACCAGAACTTAATAAAACATATATTTATATTATATTTTATGTGTATATACAAGAATTGTTAGTTTGATTTTATTTATTTGAATATTGATTCTTCAATTTCCTCATCTAAAGAAATGTTATTTAGACAAGTGAATTCGTAATCCTCTTCTTCTTCATCATCATACTGATCTGCGGATTTATGAAATTTGGCATCCGGAAATTCAAGAATATCTATAACTTCTTTTGGAGGTTTTTCTTTTTGTTCAGCTTATTTCTTTCTTTCAAACAACGACTTGAAAGCAACGGATCGGAAGAATCCAATGCTCCATTAAATACATCTTTAATATTTGCCAATCGACTACATTTCCCGGCATGAGATTTTCTATCGCTCTTATATAGTTTTTTCCGCGCTTCTGACACGTTTTCTCCAAGTATACCAACAGGAACAATGAAACGGTTCATAATTTGGTATCTATGTACCAATATTTTGTGCACAGTTATTGGGTATTGGGTACCAAGAATAGTGTTCCATGTACAAATGAAAATCTTACTATTGAAAAATGCTCATATTGCCGTATTTCCATCACTGCTATTTCCGCTTCCATTCTGTTTGGGTGAATCTACATTAGGGCCTAGTTCAGCCCACAACTTCTCTTGGATTCGTTTTTTACGCAATGATACGATGATCTTCCCCTAACACAAATTCTAAAAATCGAATGCATGCATGAAGCGGAATTACTCCATATTTTAGATTCTCAGATTTTACATTAAAATCTGAGTTTTTTAGCAACTGATTCGGCTTTGCTCTACATAATGGACATGACTGGTATGAATTGGTTCCGGTTACAACGTTTAAAACTTTACCGGCAATAAGAGTTAACAGATATTATTTTGTTTTTGTAAGTGAAGAAAAATTTCTGAAGGTTTTCTATATCCTAATCCACACTTCTTTTTTCTTTTATTATAATGGGCTGTACTTTCTTTCACAAATTCAATTTTCAAAGGGCGGCTCACTGATTATGGAGTCATTAATCCAAATAACTCGATTCAGCTGATCTATTAGTTTCAACGGAATAATTGTAGTAACAAAAAGCGAATGAACTAAGACGATAATTTCGTTCGATTGAAAGAGTTGCTTGTATGTGCTATGTTCTGTAGATCCGTCGAAGCCATAGCTCACAATTAAAATGCACTTTGCGGCGTCTGAGCAAATATCTAAAGCTTCCTCATACATTGCAAGTATGCAGCCACTGTATGATCTGACAAATCTTGTAATAAGACTTCTGCTTTCGTTTCACAAATTTTAATTCCCGCTGGTCTGCATTTCAATTTTGATTCGGCAACTTTAAGATAAGAAGGGAAAATATCACACCTTGCTGCTTATTGAGTGCTTTGATATTAGTATATTGCTGCTTTTTCAATCCATTTTTAATAAAGAATGCTAATGCGCTATCAGCACTTATTGGAACCGGATCATTCGTCTCAATTTTTTTTTTTACATCACTTATGTTGTCACTGCTCATTGTTTTCTTTAATACAAAGGCCACTTCTGATTCCTTCTATTTTTTTGCCGAAACTGCAGCAGCATGTGCAAAAAGTGATGTTGAATGTCCTTGTTGTGAAGCCAGCTCAGATGCTAATTTCCTTTTAAGTCGAGGTCCTGCATCTTCATAGCTTAACTGTTTTCGACCTTTGAATTGTGTCATTTCTTGCTTCTCAATAGCAACAACAATGTTAGATGCAAGTCACCGATGAATCGCTTCAACATGTGATTCCATTTCGGTAAGTGCTTGTGTAAATAAGCAAAAAATTGGTTCATTTTCTTTGAAATTGCAGTCGTTTGGTATTCAGTCAGAAAGTGTTCATCAATATTTTCCAAAATATAACTTTTTACTGCGTCTCCTTCGCATTTGTTGTTGCTCCAAACCTCAAGCAGCGCTGCATGAGTGAACTCGTAAACACCTGCAAAGAGTCTTTTTTTTCGAAAAGGGGGCAAAACGTGGCAAAAGCTTTAATATTTTTCAATTCAATATCAACACATAACTATCGAAAAACTTGATTTAACTATTAATTTACATACCTTGACCTGCATTTTCCATATTTACCCTTTAAGTTTATATTTGGAATAGAGTTACCACTACTCGTACCCCCATGGCAAACCAAACACCATCAACATCTACACAGATGGCTCACAATTGGAAAGCCAGGTGGGAGGCGGAGTTTTCAGTCCAGATCTAGGTATAAAAATGTCCTTTCGTCTTCCCGACCATTGCAGCGTCTTTCAGGCGGAGGTTGTAGCTATCCAGGAGGCTACCAACCATCTAAGAGAACTCGAGGTCAAGGAAGGAAATGTATTTACCTTTTCAGACAGTCAAGCTGCATTAAAAGCTCTTGACGGTAATACAACCAATACCAAAACACTTACTGAGTGCCGCAAATCTCTGCCTGAGATGGCTCAGCACTTTAAAATACGTCTTATGTGGGTGCCTGGATACCGAAACATTAAAGGCAACGAGATAGCCGACAGGCTCCCTACTCGTAGGAATTCTCACAGGACACTGTCTCATCGGCAGGCATGCCGCGAGACTTGGTATCAACCATACCTACTACTGTAGAAGCTGTTGCTCAGTTGATGAAGAAGAAAGCGTTCAGCATCTTCTCTGCCACTGTCCATCGCTCAGTAGGAGACGATTCGCCACCCTTGGTCAGCATATTCTACCTAACATTTCAGCCGTCTTTGAAATAGAGATTGCTTTGCTACTCAAGTTTGTGCTACTTTCTAAGTGGTTCAAAAGGGAAGACCCACCCTTTAAACTCTAAAAGTAAAAATTAAGGGGTTATATGGTATCACAACGGGCCTTTTTTGACTTAAGTGAAGAAGCTTCACCGCTTCTGCCATCGCAATCTAACCTAACTTAACCATCGAAGCTGCAAGTTGATTAATATTTCCCGCTCTTTTTGACAATTCAAAGCACCACTGAATCAGCTGACTTTGAACGCGCGCGAAAAATTAAGGGTACTCCATAAAAATGTTCTAAAAATATTTTTATCTTATGTTGTTATTAAAGAATCAAAAAATTATAACCGTTTTAAAATATCTAATACAAAAACATTTCATTTATGCCAAAATTTTCGACCTATTTCCCATAGTGCAGTGCTTGTTCTGCACACTTGTTCTGAACACATATGAAGAAAGTCATAGTTTCAATACACAGTTGCGCGTTTTTTCAAACAAAATCTGAAGAGGGCGCAACAAGCGACCGAAACGCGTACGAGAAAAAAAGAAATAAACAAAAATGACTTTATTTTGGATAAGGGAAAACGGCTATTGCAACCCATTCAAGAAACACGAAATCAATTGTAGTCACATGCAAAAGTTATATTGCTTTCGGTTATCCAGCCGTTTATCTTATTTAGGAATTAAGGAATATTACAAACGTTGCAATAAATGCGTTTCTAAATATTAAAAGATTGAGTGTTGACTTTTTAAGCATTTGTTTTTTTTGAAAATTAAAAAAAAATAAACCGGAAAATTTGCAATAGTGAATGAATTATTTGTTTGCAGCGATACATCAATACCTGCCATTTACTTTTTAAAGATTATTTCATATGGTCCTCAGGCTACGCTTGAGGTGGTCCATCCGTAAGCTCCAATTTTGGCATACGTTTTCCAGCATTTCGGCCGATATCTCATCAATGGCTGCAATGGTGGATGGCTTGTCCCAGTACACGAGAGACTTCATGGCCATGGTGGGAAGTAAATTCAGCAGAAGCAGTTCCTTTGGGATTAATCCCTGATAAATGTTAGTGCTCTGTTAATTAACTAAAAGGAAGTCTATTAAACATTTCTTCCCCTGAGTAACGGGTATACATATATAGGAGTCGGGCAGGGCCGAATGAAAATTACACTCTCGTTTTTATACCCTGTACTCATTGAAAATTGGAAAAAGGGGATAATGAACTTGTGCAAGTGTAATAACAGGGAAAATCATCATCTTTTCTCTTCTTATTTAATGCCCAATTAATGTACCTTTTTGATCTTAATAAAAATTTGTTCACTTTTCTCAGAAGTTTGCTCTTTGCTTTATTCCCCTTTTAGTGACTGTTTTTCTCTTTCATTACAGCACCAAAAACAAGGACAATCTGGTGAAGGTGACATCCAAGAAAGAAGGCAAAGGCCAGGGCAGAAGAAAGAAGCTGCTAGTTAAAACAGATGTTGATGCTGATCCTGTAATTAGTTAAATTACAACCAATTTAAAACACCTATTAAAAAAATTATAATTAATACACAAAATTATTCTCAAAAAGACTCTTAAAACTATGAAGACTTTTTGGTGCAGGCTCGCGGAGCTGGTTAAAAAAAATAAATGAGCTAAGGTTTAGATTCATAACCCCGTATAAGGTTTAATTTTTTATTCAAAAAATCGAGGTATTTATCATCCTGGATAGAGTTTTACCCGTGCTGAGTGGCCTGCTCAGAGGCGACCAAAATGGTTTCAGGCCCAACTAGAGATGGGCGTCCCGACCCCGACCGCAGTCAATCCCGGCCCGTCCCGATACCGAACAGTCCAGATCTCGAACCCAAATATTCAATTCAATCCCGTTCCGATCCCGACAGCTGTCTATTCCGACCCGTCCCAATCCCGAATCTTAGTTATTTTTATTAAAAATCTTTTCAAAGTTACCGCCTAGTAGGCGAGTGCGTCTTTCTTCCATTATTTTACTGTACGTACAGAACATCCTCTCGCTAGTGACCGAAGATGTTGGCACACTTAAAACTTGCTAGCAAGTTGTTGCATCAGAGGAATGTTCTTGGAATTTTTTCGAAACGTCAAAATTGCTGTTCGGTCAACTAACCTCCTTTGTGGTGTGGTGTGTCCCTGTTTTAAAGTTATGTACCAACATAACGAGACCTAGAGCCGGCAAAAACTTGAAAGCAAAATTGGAATATTTATATTATACTCAATGTTTTTAAAATAAAAATGAATATGCTTAGAAATGACATCAGTGCACTTTGTTGAACTATCAGCGAATTCAGAAAACCAGAAACCCATATTAGACAAATCAGGTTCCTTATTCTCTTCGTTGCGCAATTTCCTGATGTCGATCATTTCACTGTTAGTAACTTCTAACATTCTTCTTATCACGCAATGGACCTTATTACGAGTTTCCGCATTCAAGAAACTCAATTCCCTAAAAGAGAGAATGAAAAATAAAGCAACATAATGAAAAGTTGATGGTTCGCAGCGTTTTATTAAGGCTTCCTTACATACGCTTTTGAAACAAGTAAATCAAACAATTTTTTAGAGAAATGCACATTGGGCCACATGGGCGATTTTTTGGCATAAAGTCGAAAATTTCATGGAAACAAAACTCATTTTTAATGTTACACCCTTAAATTAAATAGTCCATATACAAAGAATCGAATAATATTTTCGATTTTTTTTTTCAAAGTCAGCTGTTCAGTGATAAAGTGGCAAGTGGATATTGAAGGCCAGGGTATGTAGAATTTATGAAAGGAAACGTTTTTGATTATGTTCGATATATTTCATTTATGTGTGTTGTCCATAAACCGAGAAAACTTAACCAAATTGATCATCTTCCATGGAGTAGAACTAATTTGGAATTCATTGAAACTAATGTATGTTAATATAAATTTCAAAATGTATATATATATATAATATATTACTTTTGTAAATTATTTGGCGACCTTTCTAATGTTTAATTAGTGTGAGTTGGCTGGCTCTAGGTCCGAAAAAGTTGCGTTTGTTCACAACTTGTAAACAACTTATGCATTGTACCACCAAAAAGAGCTGGTTGCCTTTACAGAACTGTTTCATCGTTATCCCTAACGACTCTTCAGAAGGCTTTTTGCTGAAAAAAGCATGATTGCCAACTGCCTCTCCATACAATCATTGCTTAGATCAGTTGGGAACTGCTAAAAGCAATGAAAGCAAAAATAGACAAGCAATGAGTGCTTTCATCTTTCTGGTGGTAATGCTTAAGCTTAGGGCTGAACTTTTTAAGTGCAAAAGCTTGAGCTTTTGAGCGAACTTTTCGGACCTAGAGCCAGCCAACTCACACTAATTAAACATTAGAAAGGTCGCCAAATAAATTACATATTTGATATTTGTTTATTGCTTTCATAAGCTTCTCTTCTTCACAATCAGACGTTGAGTTAGTTGCTTTGCAACTGTTTTTTGTACGCAAAATCTGAAATCTCGGGTCTGAGAATACTGCAGTCAATATTGGTACTGCACTCATAGTAGAAGAATTTTTGTCGGGGCACTTAGATAGTAATAAACAATGATTTGCTGAAGATTTTAGATCTCAGCCGAACCCGGCTCTCAGGGGTTCGGTTCCGGATCTGACTGCTATCATTCAATAAGTTCTCCAATCCTACGACATTTCTTTAGGTCAGAATTATACTACCACCATCAATAATGGAGCGAATATGGTTCGAGCAGGAGAACTTTTAAATGCAGAGCAGAAAATGAATGCAACTATGAAGAATGTAATGTTGATGAAGGTTGCTCAAATGAATCAAACGCATTTCTTGATTTGGACGATGACCAAGGTTGTGCTGCACTTACTCTAAATTTAGTAGTTTGCTATTTTTTAAGTAAGTTCAGTTTGACATTAATAGAGTTCTCACACGAAACTCCGTACTCACACTATATAAAATCTATTGCGTATAGGAAACCTCAAAAAAACAGTGCTAGATTGTGTGACGCGATGAAACTCAACCCACTAAATGTACAAAGGTTTACTAACTCTTAAAGATTTTTGCATTCGGAGTTCTTTAAAAGAGCTCCACCTTAAAACATCTGAATGGAACGTAGTTCAAAATATATGTAATATGCTGCAAATAATTTATAAAACTTCTTTAAAGCTGCAGAATTCACAATTACTACCAATTTATTTTTATTACGCTTGCTTTTCATGCCGAGCAATTGTTCTAAAACCTCAACAAAACATTGTTTATTACTATCTAAGTGCCTCGATAAACGGCTGCAGTATTCTTAGACCCGAAATTTCAAACTTTGTTTACTACTGACATTACAGACATGTTGAAGCTCCAAAAAGAAAATCTAAATGAGAGTTTTCAAAATTCAAATTTAAATGACTCAACGTCTGATTTCGAAGAAAAGTAGTTTATGAAAACAATAGAAAGCAATAAACAAATATCAAATAAATTAATCTGTTATTGATGATTCCTTCGAAAATTTTCGAAGAGAACATACATCGACAAATGTTTTAAAATTTTGGAAAGGTAAAAAACGAGGACTTTAAAAATATTGCCTTAACTATTCTTGCTGTTCCAGCAACTCAGGTATCAGTTGAACGAGCCTTTTCAACACTTAAGTTTGTTCTTTCTGATCTAAGAGCTAGTATAAATGAACAGCTCCTAGAAGATAAAATAAACATATATAAAACAGTTGCAAAGCAACTAACTCAACGTCTGATTGTGAAGAAGAGAAGCTTATGAAAGCAATAAACAAATATCAAATATGTAATTTATTTGGCGACCTTTCTAATGTTTAATTAGTGTGAGTTGGCTGGCTCTAGGTCCGAAAAGTTCGCTCAAAAGCTCAAGCTTTTGCACTTAAAAAGTTCAGCCCTAAGCTTAAGCATTACCACCAGAAAGATGAAAGCACTCATTGCTTGTCTATTTTTGCTTTCATTGCTTTTAGCAGTTCCCAACTGATCTAAGCAATGATTGTATGGAGAGGCAGTTGGCAATCATGCTTTCTTCAGCAAAAAGCCTACTGAAGAGTCGTTAGGGATAACGATGAAACAGTTCTGTATAGGCAACCAGCTCTTTTTGGTGGTACAATGCATAAGTTGTTTACAAGTTGTGAACAAACGCAACTTTTTCGGACCTAGAGCCAGCCAACTCACACTAATTAAACATTAGAAAGGTCGCCAAATAAATTACAAATCTATATAAGAGACGGCCCGCTCTCTTTTTTGTAAATGAAACTAACAAAAGTTTCAAGAAACAACGCAAAAAACACTTTTTTGAATGCTTCGCATTTCAAATTTAACGGGCACTTCTAAGTTCGCTCAAAAGCTCAAGCTTTTGCACTTAAAAAGTTCAGCCCTAAGCTTAAGCATTACCACCAGAAAGATGAAAGCACTCATTGCTTGTCTATTTTTGCTTTCATTGCTTTTAGCAGTTCCCAACTGATCTAAGCAATGATTGTATGGAGAGGCAGTTGGCAATCATGCTTTCTTCAGCAAAAAGCCTACTGAAGAGTCGTTAGGGATAACGATGAAACAGTTCTGTATAGGCAACCAGCTCTTTTTGGTGGTACAATGCATAAGTTGTTTACAAGTTGTGAACAAACGCAACTTTTTCGGACCTAGAGCCAGCCAACTCACACTAATTAAACATTAGAAAGGTCGCCAAATAAATTACAAATCTATATAAGAGACGGCCCGCTCTCTTTTTTGTAAATGAAACTAACAAAAGTTTCAAGAAACAACGCAAAAAACACTTTTTTGAATGCTTCGCATTTCAAATTTAACGGGCACTTCTAAGTTCGCTCAAAAGCTCAAGCTTTTGCACTTAAAAAGTTCAGCCCTAAGCTTAAGCATTACCACCAGAAAGATGAAAGCACTCATTGCTTGTCTATTTTTGCTTTCATTGCTTTTAGCAGTTCCCAACTGATCTAAGCAATGATTGTATGGAGAGGCAGTTGGCAATCATGCTTTCTTCAGCAAAAAGCCTACTGAAGAGTCGTTAGGGATAACGATGAAACAGTTCTGTATAGGCAACCAGCTCTTTTTGGTGGTACAATGCATAAGTTGTTTACAAGTTGTGAACAAACGCAACTTTTTCGGACCTAGAGCCAGCCAACTCACACTAATATAATATATTACATTATGTTAATAATGCTTTTTGCGGCCATTTACAAGTAAGAAAGTCGGTCAAGCCGGACTGTAATATACTCTGTACCTGGGGAATAGCAGCTAAAAGCAGCGCTGCTGATTAATAGATGACGCCACTACTTGCTTGGAACAATGAAGGATTTTCAAAACTGACCAATAGAGGACGCCACTACTTCCAGCGCTGCGGTAGCGAACTTTCTTTTGTTCATAACTTGAGTTTAGTTCATCCGATCTTGATCATTCCTTTGGCAAATCGATAAATAATATTGAAATCTACACGAAAATTTAGGATTTCTACACGTTTTGACCGGGATTTTCAACCCATAACGTTTGTGTAGCTTTTCTCATTTCAACACGTGGCGCGTAGCTTTTCTGCACGCCGCGTTTAGTTTTCTCATTTCTAAACGTGGCGTGCAAAAAGCTACACAAACGTTATGGGTTAAAAATCCCGGTCAAAACGTGTAGAAATCCTACATTATCACTTACACAAAAAAAAACAAAGAATAACTGCGTACTTTGTATTTATTTATTTCTGTTTATATGCGCTCGCGCTGCTGCTATTATCTTCGCAATGCGCATCATCTCAGAGCAGGACAGGACCACCAACCCACACCCACCAAGTTTGGTTCTGAAAAATATCACATTAAACAAATTTATATTTTTTTTTACTTACTCTGGGGTGATTTAAACTCGGGGCCCTTCGACTGCAAAACACGGTTGGAACGACGCCTTAGACAGCTGAGCTACGCAGCGCCTCTGAGGCAAGACATCTAATGTGTTACTTGTATTGAGTAAGATGTACTTGTATTGAAAACATACACCAATTTTTGCTTGCTTGTAGTTATTAATTTCGAATTCAGTGCTCTGATCATTTATATACGGGACTGAAATTTGCACACGTTTCGTGTAGATTTCTAGCATGTAGCATTCAGCATCTGTAATTCTAAACGTTTGTGCAGAAAAAAGCTACACGCCACGTGTTGAAATGAGAACGGTACACGTTTCGTGCATTCGTAGCGATTGGAGATCAGTTTTCTAAACGAAAAATGTAAGAATTCAGTACTGATTTAGAGCTAAATTTTTCGTTTAGAATTTACACACGCTCATGTAATACACGCCACTTTCGTGTGGTATTCAGATTGCTGCATGAAAAATGTAGAAGTTATTTGGAAATAAGCAGATTTTCTAATGTCGTGTAGACTTTGCTTTTTCCCACGCAGCATTTAGCTATTCTACACGCAGCGTTTAGATATTGAAATCCTACACCGTTACGTGCTGCTTTTCTGCACGCCACGTGTAGCTTTCTGCATTCTACATTTTGCGTGTGCAATTTAGCAGGGCGTAATAAGTTTCGTTAAGCTTTGACGTTTCTACACGCGCCGTGCAGCCAATTTTGTTTTCTCTGTGTAGATATCTCTAGAAGGTAAGAAACATCTTTATACGAAATTGTGAAAGATAGTTGTTTTTTCCAAACTGTGGGGAAGCCAGGGGGCGTGGCAAAAATTGAAAATAAACTTGGTCTGCATGCAAGTATAAGAAGTGTTGAAATCTTCAGTAAATATTACTTGCCTCATATTGTTAAATACCTCTCACCAGAGTACACCAGAATGAGAGAGAGAGAAAGAGAGAGCGAACAAGGAAGTAATGGGATCTTCTGCTCATTTTTGGCTTGGCCCTGCCATACTCTTATACTTCAAGTACAGTCGTAGTTTGAGCATAGAAGTGACAAGTTGACGCGATAAACAAACTGAAATAAAACAAGAATCAAACCTAAATCTAAAAGACTTATTATTGGAGGTTACATATCTGGAAGTGAAATTACAACAAGAAGTATATATCCCATATATCTCCCTCTATCTTTTACCATCTCTCAGATCTGTGCGTTTATACAGACAGACGAACATGGCTATATCGACTCGGCTGTTGATGCTGATCAAGAATATATATACTTTATATGGTAGGAAATAATGATGCTCCCTGTTACATACTTTTGCACAATCTTAATATACTTTGTGTACCGTTGGTACAGAGTATAACTAGCTTTTTGCATCAGTGAAAGTTCTTTGAGCAAAAAACAATATGATTCAATGCGACAATTTGATTGACGTGTGTGTTTCACAGATCGAATGACTCCTCAGATCCGCTTCTTTCCAGTATTGCAATTAAAACAAGTAAGAGCGCTGCAGTCGAGTGGCCCGACTCCATAATACTATGTCCACTTGGGACACACACACATACACAAACGCGCTCACACACTCATACACACGCCATAGCTGCCTGCCGTAGGCACAGTGAAACAGAGCTCGCCCGCCCGCTCCCACAAGCTAAACTGTTTCGTGTATAAACTTGGTGTTTTTGCTTCGATCTTATTGTGCTTTTCAGAACAGATAGATCTTACGCCTAGCATATATATTTGATATATACTATCAAATCACGAGGATCTAACTTTAAAATTGTAGCTCTTACATTTTTTTGCACTTAAAAGGGGGAGGGAGGGAAATTTTCCAATTCTGAAACAAACTTGATCTGGGTACGGTATACACCCACTACATGAACAAATTTGTGGTTCTATCTATTATAGTCTCTGAGATCGACGCGTTCATACAGACAGACAGACATGGCTAAATCGACTCGGCTGTTAATATATATACTTTATATGGTCGGAAATGATTCCTTCTGCCTGTTACATACACATACACGATTTATTTTTATATTTAGTATACCCTTTTTACTCTACGAGTATAAAAACATGATTTAAAATTTTTAATAACACAGGCCAACAAAATGACCACTTTTGTGAGGTCCAGCCTTCTTTGTATTAAACTCTGTTCCAGTTCCGTGCACTGATTCCAAAACTGATTTCGGTTTTTGTCCATCAGCTCTTGTTTTCAAGATATCGCGAAAAAACCATTTTGCCGTATTTTTGGCTTTCAAAAAATTATGGAGGTTACACCGATCAAAAATATCTGTATTTATGAGTTTTATGCGACAGTATGCATATTAATGCAGCCTAAAAAAAATTATTTGCATCAGCAAACCCAAAAGCGTCGAAATAGGCCATTGAAGAGTAATTTTCATCAAATTATGGAAAATTTTTCAAACTATCTTCGTGTACAAGCCATTGCTGTGGTTGGATTTTAATTACAACCACTTTAGCATGTAGTCTAAAGGCTCTTCTATTTTCACAAATTTTGGTGCATTTAAATCAGCTGGATGGACAAAGTTACAGCCGGTTAATCCCGAAAAAATGAAATCAAATTTATGGCAGGCCAACTGATTGATACATAAAATGTGTATAGGAAATATTAAAAGACTACGTGATCTAACATAGACCTTACATTAATTGTCAAGCAAATGTACAATAACATTCAACAATTTATCACATATTCATATTTGGTTAATATCAAACAACCTCGCGAAAATGACATCAAGATTTTATGAATTGGGCTACGAATGGGCCAAATGAGCTCCGCACTCAGCCCCTTGTGACTATTATGATTTTCAAAATTTTCACAAATGGCTGTCGGAAAGGAATTTCAGTGAAGAGTCTATCTGTGAATCGAATGTATATGTTGAGGATTTACCATTCTTATTATTTGGGGGAATAAGTTATGAATACAAGGTAGTGCAAATACTTGCTCAATTTCGCAAGCGAATATGTTTGTCATTTGACGAGATAAGTTTTAAGGTGGATTATAATCTACCTAAAAAGTTGGAAAATGACCGGAAAACTGTTGTATGAAACTTTTTTGTTTTTCAACCGATCAGGCTCAAACTCATTTTCAAATATCTATATAAAAATTCAACAATAACTGCATACTTTATATTTACTGCAAACAGAACCTTGAATCAAACCACGTGAATAAAATTGCTGAATTTGAATCTGTTCCGTTCGAAAATGGTCGGTTCGGTTACCTATTGCCTACCCAATGTGCGTTTCGGCCAGTGTGCGTTGGAGCGATCTTTTTCAAGTTTATTTAAACTTTGGCACAGACGAAGTTAGCTTTGCTTTCTCGTTTTTATATGGAGAGTACACTCATCGGAATCGATTAAGTTTGAGTACTGAATTCTCTGAGTACTTAATAATCATATATCTATCTATAAAGAGACTCATGACAATAGTGTAATAGCAAATCAAATACCTCTAAATATTTAGAAAAATTTGCCTTCTTTGATGAAATAGGACCGGATCTATTTAATAATAGTTTCTCTTTAGAGAAATTTGACAACCTACTATTTAGAGATATATGACAAGTGTAAAGGTGTTGTCAAGTGTTAAAAGTGTTAAGCTTAAGCTTAATGCTGCGTTTACATTGGGGCACAGTGCGGCAGGGTGCTTTCGTGTATTTTTTTTTTAATCTGCAAGAAATGAATGGGCGAAAGGCAACCGAGCTAGTGGCGTGTACTGTTTTTGCGTTGTGGGTGCTGGACGAAGATGAAGATGATGATGTGTATATTGAAGTAGGAGTGGTAGCACTTAATGCCAAAGTAAGTATCTTTAAGATCTTTCAGAACCTCATACTTTTAAAGAGATTCTCCTTTCCTTCCGTTTGGTCAAATTCATCCAATTGACTTGAATGTGCGGCTTGAGTAGCGTCGGTTGGCCGTGTAGCTTGAGTTGCC
Source organism: Lordiphosa magnipectinata (assembly GCA_037044535.1). NCBI lineage: Eukaryota > Metazoa > Arthropoda > Insecta > Diptera > Drosophilidae > Lordiphosa > Lordiphosa magnipectinata. Next base: position 116,780 of record JBAMBO010003741.1, read on the forward strand.
TTAGTTAGGCCGAAGCCTCATATTACCAAGTAGGACCTTCTCCTGCATGTTTGTTAACACACTGTTAACACATATTAGGAACTCCAAGGCCAAGTCCGGATGCTTATCTTCGAATCAAGCGAACCAAGTCTGCAAAAATATCAATAAAAATTCAATTACATGCAGGCTGCATTTGTATTGAATTGAAAACTCTCACGAAATGTGTTTCGCAAACTGTTCCATTTTTTTACAGAGTCTTTCTTGGTGCCGCCAAGTTAATCGGCAACGCTGCTCCAGCTAGACTCCTTGGCATTACAATTTTTTTAATTGTTTTAAAGTCGTGCGTGTAATTTTTGTAAAATACATTAGGCGCCCATCTCTAGTAAACAGCCCTTCTGGCTATAGCTATTTTTGTAGCTTTTGTCATCACTGACCCGGTGCTGGTTCCGTTTCGGAACCATTTGAACAACCGTTCTAGTTGCAGGTTCCAGTTCCAGTGTTCTTCCTGCAATATGTTTACACTTTTATTTACCAAATTTGGTTGTTCAAATTAAATAAATGCAAACTATTGGACATGACTTCAACTGACTGGCATCTGTGGTGTCGTCTGTGTGCCAAAGATGATGTGCAGGGCAATATCAATGTGTTTCTTAAGAATGAGCAACAGACAACTGGTGTTGATGGCGGGGGGGCCCCAGCTGGCGGAGGAGGAGATCTGGCCCTGGCCACAGCCATTGGCAGGTATTTCTGGGTGAATGTGAGTAAAGAACTGCAACAAAAGTATTTTTCTAATTTGGTCTTTGCTAGATAAGCCGAGGTGAGGAGCTGCCGGAGATGATTTGCACGGAATGTTTGACTCTGGTCACCTCGCTGGTCAACTTTTCTGAGAGGATTACCCGGGTGCAGAAGCTGTATTGTATATTACAAAGCAACAAGCAGGATGAGGAGGACTTAAATCTGAAGGAGTTGAGAATAAGATTTGGTTTACTTGAGGAGGAAGAGCAGGTGGAGCTGGAGACTCTAACCGAGGTGCACTATGTGGATGAGAAACCCAAAATAGTTCAAGAAGAAGAGGAAGAAATGGACACCGAGTTTGGGTTTGAATTAGAAAATCCTCTAAATGAGCCAGAGGAAGAGCAGGAGGAGGAGCCAGAAGCTGAGCAGCAAGAAGAGGTTATACTACAGCTTTGTGAGGCCTTTGCCCTCAATGAGGATGAGCAAGAGGATGAGGACGAGGATGTCAATATTTCGCCCAAAACCAAACCCAATCTCCGCCACCAAAAACGTGATAAATCCCATCAATGCACCGAATGTCCACGTGTCTATGCCACCGCGAGTACTCTCAGCCGGCACATGCGTATGGATCATGGCCAATTGGAGGAACCGATCCCACATCTCGCCTGCCCCGAGTGTCCAAAGAAATTTCATTCACCCTGGAATCTCAAACGACATGCCCAACAGCATCAGCCCCTCCCTAAACGCAAAATGTATCCCTGTTCCAGTTGTGACAAAATGTTCACCACCAGCGCGTACGCCACACAGCATGCCCAATATATGCATCAGGAAGAGCGACCACGTCCCGTCATCTGCGAACAATGCGGCGTCTCTGTTCACTCATTGGGAGCCCTCAAAGAGCACATCCTTAAGCACACCGATGATGCCCCATTCGAGTGTGATGTGTGCAAGAAATGCTTCAAGTCCTCGAGACGTCTCAAGCATCACCAGGAGACACATGATCCGCATAAATATATTTGCCCCGAATGTGGCATGCAATTGAACTCGAAACCCACCTTAAATCGCCATCGTTTGGTACACACCGATCAAATGCAACACAAATGCGACTATTGTGGACGGGAATTTAAGCGAGCGAAGGCGCTAAAGAATCATTTGATACTCCATACGGGATTGAAGCCATATTCGTGCGATTTCTGTGATCGTAAATATAGAACTTTTTCAAATTTTATCAAATCAATCAATCAATTTTATGATAGGTACCTTTGCCAATGGCTCCAATTGCCGTACGCACAAGAAGAAGGTACATCCAGAGGAATTGGCCGCTCAGGAGGCGGCTGGTGGGGCAAAGACCTATAATCGTAATATACCCAAACTGGAGGCGCTTAAGGCATTGTAAGTAATGAATATAATCAGAAGGAACTCATTTCTTTCTTTGTATAATTTTTCAATCCCTGTTTTGGTATGACTTCTCCGAATATATTGGGTTTGTGCAAATGTATGTAACAGCCAGAAGGAAGCAGGAAATCGGATATCAGCAGTCGATGCTTTGAAAGTTTTTCATTTGATTGACAGCGACTTATATAAATATTGTAAGGTCCAAATTCTGTTAGGGCCAAGCTCTGTTATTTGACAATGTGGTATTAATTAGATGAGAAATCTGCCTTAAGTCTAAGGAAAAAGTTTGCGTGAGGGCCTCTATTAACATAGATATTTATTAAGGTTACTGAAGAATGATTAAATCTTGAAAAGACCAAGGAGAATCAAAAATTGTACAAATCAAACTCAATCATCCCAGATTCAATGCAAGAGCACGATTCTAAGTTAAAGTTTGTCCATGTTCAAAGAACCGCTAGTTACTACAGAAATAAGTTTTTCTAGACAGAAAATGTGTACTCATAGTTTGCTGTATGACTGTTGTAAGCCGGGATGCAGGACTCAGTAAACACGAATCCGAAGTCAAAAAAAAATTCTACCTATTATAGTTTCGCCAGGTGATAATGTTTCACTAGTCGAACAACAGCGGTAGCGCACGATTCAGATAGCATGTATAAATTTAGTTCCTATACACCAAATGTACTAATACGTTGCACAAACATGTAAGTTTTCTTGTTTAAATTTAATTTTTATAGAATACTCTTATTTTTTTTAGCAGGCTCTAGGTCAATAAGCTATGATTTTCATTATAACGTTTCTAAAACAAGACTCGCACCACACCACAAAGTAGGCTGGTTGATCGTATATCTATTTCATAAACTTCCACAGTTCAATCAGCGATCTTTTGCCCAACTTCTATAAGTTGGCCTAGAGCCTGCTAAAAAATTCTAAGATTGATAATCCAAAGGTCACTTAAACAGTCACATTGTGATACTCTTCAGTATTTATTTAAAATATTATTATATAGTATATTTTATTCACACTTATGGAAGGCGGAGAAGCAGGTATCCAGGTGCAAGTGCAGCTAACAGCCGTTGTGTTGGCTTAAGGCAGATTTTACATCGCCTGGCTTTATTCTCGGGCTGATTGACAAGTTTGTGTTGACCAGAAAAACGAGGAAGTGGGCTGACTGTGACAGTATTGTTTGGTTCGGTTTCGGTTTCTTCATGTGCAAAGTTTTCCTTCTCATCCGAGGTCTACAATAAATTTTGAGCCAACTCCACTCGAAATTTTAGCTGTGTGAGTTTAGACCGATTTAGGGTCTTATTAATAAGGCAATTTAATTTCCATCCATTCACTATTGAAGATTCTAGGACAGCTAACCAAAAAGGCCACCACCACCACCTCTTCAATGTTATCGAGAAGGTCGACCTGTCATAAAACTGTTGTAGTTCCGAATTAATTTGGGCTGCTGTACAATGACTTCCCCAGGCTGTCCATTCAGTTATCTCTGTCTTCGTGTTGTGGGTACAAGCGGGTAAGCACCGGTGAAGTTAGAAAGCAAAGTCAGAAGTATCTTGCCAAAGACAACAAAAAGTTTGATTGGCTTGGTCGAACTTAGCATGAAATTCACCTTAAGTATACATAAAAAATACTCTATTGCAATATGAACGTCAAATTTCTTTACCTTTAGGCAATTCAAGTGGCGCATATGCGCCTTTCAGCCAATAAGCACATCAAGTAGTGCGATGTAAAAAAATTGTTCATGCTGGGCAGAAAACTCTAAATGGCTTGCCATATCCATCGGCAGCATCACCATAGGGTATCCGGTGGAAGCCGCCAAGCACCAGCAAATTTAATAGGTTTGTTGTTCATGTACATTTTGCAGATCTGACGACCGAAATATGATAGCATTTGCTCATCACAAGACAAATGTTCTTCAAAACACCAAACAGCATTAATTTCATTGTTTATTTTTCAAAGAGTGGGTGGATATTAAATTGTTGTTGCTATGATTGAGGCAAGTGTTGATTTTGATTTATTTTTCTGAACACTGCCAGAGACTTGGTTTGACCAATAATTTTCTCTTTGTGGCATTTTGTGATAGCCAATCAAATTAATTTAATTTGACTGCTAACGCAGTTGTTCGATTACTCGAACAGACCCCCTCGCAGTTGTGCTAAGGTCTTCTAGTGCTACTTTTTCCACGCGTTTTCTTAGTATGAACTATTTTCGACCTTTCCTTAAAATAATTCATGACTCGGGAAAAAATATTAATAGTTTGTCTTGTTTAGCTTGTAGAAAAGGAGTCTTCATGTAAGGTGTTTTTCAGCGCCTATCTGGAGCCCACCTGTGATTGCAATATTTTTGGTCTGAAAGCCAATGAAAATAACTTAAGTATAGTGTAATTACTTAAACAATTGGTTTTACTAGATCCTAGAGAAAATTATATTAAAATAGGCTAAAATATTTACTGCGCGCTGCTAACGCGTTCTAACCGACCGGATCGGATGACTATATCTTATAGCTGCCATAGGAACCATCGGTCGAAAAATGGTTAATTTCCAACTAATTTCAAAAAGTTGATCGACATATGGTGACTATATCTTATAGTTGCCATAGTAAGAAAATTTTTTTGTTTCTAATGTTAGCGTCCTTTAACTCGCTGATTACCAATTTTATATGTTTTCAAATAGATTCGCAAAATTTGGTCGAAATCGGACAACTATATCTTAAGGCTGCCATAGGACCGATCAGTCGGAAAATGAGTCTTAGAGAGAAAAAGTTTTTGTTTTCAATTTTATCGTTCGGCGATTGTTAATTTGATATGTTTTCAAAAGGATTCGCGAAATTTGGTCGAATTCAGATGTTTATCTGTCGGAAAATGGGTTTTAGTTAGAAAAATGTTTCATTTTTATGTAAGCGTTCTTAAACTCTAACCTTTTAAAAGCAGCATTTGCAAGGGTATACAAACTTCCGCACAGACGAAGTCAGCTTGGCCTTTTCGTTTGATTTTGATTCGACACTGACTACTGAGATTTTCAAATCAGAAGTTTAAGCAGTAGTCATCAAAATTAAAACTTTTTGAAGTTTTTAAACACTGAATCTGATTCTCAAACCCTGTTAAGTGTATATATTCATAATCAGCATTAACAGCCGAGTCGATATAGCCATGTACTAGAGACCTGCAACGAGTACTTAATTTTCGCGTACACTCGCGCATTTACTCGGATTGTTTGTGCACGCCAGTTTGGTCTGACACACAACAACTGATTGAAAGCACATTAAGTCAGAACGGGTAAGCTTTTTTTTCACTCGTGTAATAATTGAACAGCGAGATTTACGGCGGCCACGGGTGGGTATAAAGCGAGTTACAGACTATAATCTCCTTGTTGTTGTGTTTGCAAGAACTCTAAAACAAAAACAAAACAGCTGCCGTCGAATACATGCCAAAATCATTCTATCTCTTTTGCTCTCACAAGTTGTTGTTTTTGCATGCTTGGGTTACTCGTGTACGCGCTGATCTTTGACTTTGACTTCGGCAACAAGTACTCGCGGTGACTTGTAGCCGAAGCTTCGAGTCAACTTTGTATTTCTACTATGAAGTATACGAGCTCGCCAATACAATGATTCGCCAATACACGATCACTTTTGAATTTTTTGTTTTGTGTATGCTACTTGAAAAAGGTCAACGAGCTTTGAGCATTAAGTTTACTCGTACCGCATATGTAAACTCGCTGCAGTTCTCTGCCATGTACCATCTGTCTGTATGAACAATCACCAAAGGAATGGTAAAGAACAGATGCACGATAATCAAGATATGAGCAAAAGAAAGTTCGCAGCTGTTTCCCTTGCATTGCTACGCCCCTTTAGTATTTTAAACACAAAACGAAGAAGTGAAGCTTACATCAAAATTGCAATCTATCAGATCTTCATGATATCTCACCATCTATCTATTCACCTGTGTTCATAATAATATAAACTTATCCGAAAATGTAGTAATTTTCGCCATTTTTTAGCACTTTTGATCTTTACCATCCGACTATTTAACCGTATTCATCAATCCAAACTTATTATACAATTTTTTAAATTTCTCTGATTTTTAATCTACAATTCCTATTTACCCGTCTAGTTAACCGTCTGTATGACAATCTTAATTTGTTTATAAATTTTAAAAATGTCGAGATTTTTTAGGATCGTTCGATGTACACCTTGTATTTACCCGAAAGACGTGTAGTCTTTATGACAATCTAAAGCAGTGGTGTCAAGCATTGCGCTTGTGTGCGTAGCAGCGAAATACGGAGTAAACGTCACATGAGCAATAATCAAACGAACAAATGGCTCGTGAGAGACCAAAAATCCGAACACGCGCATCGTAAGAGCAAGCCGCCGAGCGAACTATTTAAAGAACACTCGAATTCTCTCTCTTTATACGTGTGTCGGCTGCGACGCCGGCAGAATTATGAGTTCCTATCCCATGGGATAGGCTTTTGGCATTTTGGACACCACTAATCTAAAGTCATTATACAAATTTTGCAAATCTCGCGATTCTTTGGACCATTTGATCGACACCTACTAATTACCCGTCTATTTACCAGTCTCTTAAACCTTCTTTTTAACCGTCTTATGACAATCTAGACCAGAGATGGGCGCGTCGCGACGTTCACAATGCACACGAATGCAGCGCTGCCTCGTGTGCATTGTGAACGTCGCGACGCGCCCATCTCTGATCTAGACTCATCATAAATCAGTATGGAGTCCTATCGCTCCTACTGAGCAACCTATACAATAAGTGCTCATGCGGAACGCCAGTCAGGGAGATATGGAGGCTGGAGGCGGACAAGCTCGTTCTCTTTAACAAGAAGTCCGTCCGAGCTAATTAAACTTAACCTAGATTAATTTAGTATTAATAAAAAATCTGATAAAAAATTTTAGAAATCTGTACATCAGTTGAGCATTTTTTAAAAAAGGTCGAGGCGTTTGGTGCTATTAACCAAAACTTTGTAACTTTTTAGGTCGGAACAGCGGTGGGCAAGCACTTGCTCCCATTG
>JBAMBO010003742.1:0-31111 GCA_037044535.1 Lordiphosa magnipectinata
TATTTTGATTTATTTTTCTTTGTGTAGTTTTTGGACCGTTTGTTCCTATGGCAGCTAAACAATATAGTCGTCCGACTTAGATGAAACTTTACAGAATTATGTGAGAGCAAATTAAATTATCAAATACTAAGTTAGAAAACGCCATCTACGAACAAAAAATAGTTTCATTTTTTTTCCACTTTTTAATCGCGACTTACAATGTAATGGAAAAGTTTTAAGTTCGTATATTACAATTTATATTTAGATTGATGTAAGGTTAGTGTTAGATGTTTTGGCAGGTTCAGAAAGGCCGTCTTCAAGTCGTCTTAGATTCTCAAAAGTCTACTTGTGGCTCTGACACCATTTGTCCTTCTTCTTCGAAGTAATTGCCTTGCTAGCCGATTTGGGTGACCTCTGAGTCTGTCAGGTAGTTCGCAGATTGTATGATAATAACGTCGCCTTTTACTGAAACACTTAGTTCATCATTTCAAGTAACTAGAACTAGTTTTTACTCCGATCGTTCATCTGATCTGGCCCGTTCCAAGAAATGTTTCTTACTTTTTAGGTGTTGACTGATGATGTTCCAGTAAGAATACTTTTTAATACTAAAACCCGGTATTTATTTTTCAGTTAAACTATTCAAGATTAAGAAAACAAAACTCTTCTTGGAAACAAGACACTCAGATTTAATTTTTATTAGCTTAGCTTCTCTAAGCTAAGCTCTAAGTCTCTACTGATGCAAGTTGTTAATTGTAATTTTACAAGAGTTGCAATGAGGCCTGCTTAATGACCATTTTATTCCAGTGAATGATGTTTTCATTACAATTTTTGTTTATTTTCATAATAGTAGGATTTTTTCAAGCAAATAGCATAGATCATTGAATTTGAAGCACTTTTTTTTTTATTTAAGTCACCCTAGATTGGTAAAATCTTACATTGTGCAGCGGTTAAAAGCGGTGGATTTCTAACGATACTTTAAAATGATAACTGACGTACATTTGAAGAGTTTTTGGAAAAAATTGAAATCTAAAGAACAACAACCTCACTTTGTGTTTGGTTTTTTTGTATCGTTATCCAATGCCGTAGAAAAACACATGAAAACAAAATTGAATATGGCCACAAGACTTTAAAGTGTTGACAAACCTCCATTAAACAGAATTCATCTTTTGTAAGAGTGTGTAATTATTTAATATTTTGTTTTCATTGATTGTTTTACACTTGAAAAGTTTATTCTAATTTTGCCCAGAAGTTTGCAACGCATTGAAGGAATCATCTCAGAACACATAAAGTATTATATATTGTTGATCAGCATGACGATCTGAGTCGATTGAGATTATCACGCTGATAATATGTAGCTGGCATAGAAACCATTAGTCGGAAAATGGGTTTTTGTGAAAAACTTTGTTGTTTTCAATGTTAGAACTCTTAAACTCGGTCATTATAAATATTATATGTTTTTAAAGTGATCTGCGAAAATTGGTCGAAATCGCTAACCGTTGAAGCGAGCTTTTTCAAGTGTATTAAAGCTTCGGTACAGACGAAGTTAGCTTTGCTTTCTCGTTTTATTTGACATTCATTTTGTTGTTTAATCGTTTATAATGTTAAGTGTTTATAAATAAACAATTCTCATTCAAATTATGTAAATCCTACAACAGTCGTAGCTAAATTCTATTGTTTTGCTTCTATGTAGTTTAAAAGTGAATAGTTTGGCGTTAATGATAATAAAGAAAATTTAAATATTTTTCATAATTTTAGCATTTAAATAAATGCTTAAATAGAAACACTTGACTCTTAATGCCACCACTAAGATATCAAAACAAGATGCCATTCCAATACTTACCATTTGTGAAAAGGGTCGATGCCAAAGAGACCACCAGAGATGCAACTTCAGTTCGATCCATTCAAAGCCAAGTCAACAGCCAAACAAATCATTTGAGTGCCGCAATCTGCGCACACACACACACACAAAAACACATTTAATGGAATTGTGCGATAGACGGCGAAATTTGCATTTTAAATCTTGTGATTTTTCTTTCGTATACTCTTGTGAGGGTATTGTAATATTTTGCAGATGTTTGTAACGCATAGAAGGAGTCGTTTCCGACCGTGCTTTTTTCTCTGCACATATACTCAAAAAACAAAAACTGGTAGTGCTCAATAAACAGTTTTAAGAAATTTTTAAGAGATAGCCTTATTAACACCAAGCGCAAAAAATCATACGGGCCGACAAAAATCGACGGCAAAGCCGAATACTCAAGGTGCTCTGTATTTGGTGGGACCAATTTGGCGTGGTGTTCCATGAGCTGCTACAACAGGATGAAACCATTACAGGGCAACTCTACCAAACTCAATTGATGCGTTTGGGCCGAGCATTGAATCAACAACGGCCAGAATACGAGGAGAAGCACGAGAATGTAATTTAGCAACATTGCAACGCTCGGCCACATGTTGCGCAGCCGGTCAAAACATACCATGCAGAAACCTTGAAAGGCTTAGCCCCTACCGACTACTATTTGGTTTTGTTGATGTCGCATGCTCTTGTGAAGAAATCCAAAATTAGATCGAATTATGGATTGCATCAAAAACCGAATCGTTTTTTCCAGATGGTATCCGAAAATTGCCAGAAAGATGGAAAAAGTAATGGCTACTTTGAAACATTACTTAATTTGTAACACACTTGGACAGGTAATAGATCCGGGGTGCCCAGGCCTCATGCGCAAGCCGCGCATTGGTATTTGTTTTCCGTATAGGGATAGCCGCGCTTATCGCCTTCACGTATAGCTTAAAGCTATGCGTAGTGTAATAACTTTATATGTGTTTTCTCTTCTCTTTCTCTCCGAGTGAAGTGACACAAACAAAAATTGGTGTTGTTCTCTCTCTTTGTTGTAGGTCTTGTTGTTTCACAAATATTTTATTCATTCATATACATTTGCGTCTACGAGGCCGTAAGCTGATTCTGGGCATCTCTGTTCTAAATCGATCGGTCGGGAATTTATACCGTTTTGCACATAAAATGTCAAGCATGTTTTGTTCTTGGAAGTACTTAAATTAAGTACGAAACATTTCAAAATTGAAAAACGTCCGTTAATAATATTAAAATGAGAATAAGCGTTCTTGAATTAAGATCTTTTCGTACTTACAGTAAACCGAAAAATTTAAGAAAAGCGCGTTCTTAAATCAATTACAAATTATTTTGGATTGATTATAGAATAGACTTACCACGAAAGCTCCAAAAAGTGTGCAACGGAAAATGTGAATCATTTTTATGCGAATCGGTTCTTAAAATTTCCAACTGGTTCAAGCACTTTGCTTATGGAGTGATGGTAGATATCTGACCTACAATAACATTTCAGCTTTCTTTGCATCAATGCAGAGTCCTCATATTGAGAACAAATCGGGAATAGCTCACGAATTTTAGGGGCTCAAACCAAGAACATTTCGTACTTATTTGTTGCTCCCTTGTTTTGTTTCAAGAACGTATTGGCGTTGACTTTAGAATTTATTCGACTTCAACAAAGAATATTTTGTACTTATTTTAAGAGGTACTCGGGTTTAATTTAAGACAATGACAACCTAATAGATCAACTGGAATTGAACATTGTTCGAAATGCACTTAAAATATTGAATATATTGGGAAGAATTTCGTAAATGATTCAACCATTTTCGTACTTGCCTTACCATTGACACCGTTTGTACTTAATTGAAGTAACAAGTTCTTGATTTCTTTTCTGTGAGTGTATGCTAGATCAAAGGTCTATATCGACCAATCGATCATAAGTTTTTAATATGGATGTGGCAAAATAAAAAATTGTAGTTTTTAAGATAGTTCAAAATCTGAAGCAATAATGTTTAAAAACCTACAAGAGTATATATAATTCGGAATATGGAAATTAAGTTGTTGCTTTTTTTCGGTAACGCTTCAAAGCAGCGGCTAAGTTGTTGTTAGAGTGAAATGCAAATCGAATAAATAGAAAATAAATAGAAGGCATAAGTAAACAAAATCACTCAATGCATACGAACAGACAGACAGACAGACAGACATACAGACACACACAGAAGACACATTTGAAAAAATGACTTTCCCATCGGGGTCCTGCGCATGTGTTTGTTTGAGTGTGTGCGTGTGTGTGTGCTAGTGGATTGTGGTTAGGGATGCTGCAGAATTTGCTGACTCTGCTGCGTGCCGAGTAGCTTAAGTCGTTATAAGATGACAATTTCCACCGAGCAGCGGCAATATCCACCCATCCCACGCCCCCCACACCATTTTAGATTGCATTGCCCGGGAGGCTTTGTGTGACTTGGCTTATAGAAAACAGTTTGATGCTGACGGTTGTGCCGTCGGTCTTTTAAATTTATGTTATCGTTATCACTTGCAGTTAGTTTTCACCAGTGGCAAACGCGCATTTAAACACAAATAACATTAGCGATTATCGGGCACAGTGTGTGTTTTTCTGGCAATTTGTTGTACGTTTGCGAACGTGCAATGAGTGGCGTTTGTTTAAATATTATTAATTTGCGCGACAGCATATGTAAAACATTGTTTTTATTTCTCAAAAAAGCACACAATAAAATTTACACGAGATGATTATGCGAAAACAATACACAGCGAAACTGCAACAACAACAACAGCTACAATTTAGCGCCAGACTATTTTGAAGGCTGCTGCACCCGGCGGCTGTTGGCATTTCGTTTTATTAGAGAATTGTCGCAGCGCGAATTGCATTTGAATTTGATGGCCCCGCCATGTTGCAGCGGAAGCGAACGCGCAATGTCATCGCAGGCAACGCCGCGTATACGCAATGGCACGCGCTTGCACGAACTGCCCTCCTGTGCGATTTACCGTTGTGAGCAATGAATGTGCTTGTAATCTGCAGCAATATTCATTAATTTCCCTGACTGCCGCTGCTAATGCTGAAGCACACCCACCTCCTCTCAGCTAGCGATAGCGAATGCGAGCAACGAAACGAGCGTCAGCGAACGACAACACAAAGTGGCAACGCACCAGACGACGGTTCACAGACGAATGAACTACCGAATTTGCCAGAGCGCCGCACGAAGCTCGGCACAGACGACGCTCAGAAAGTCTGTGCACAGAATTGAGCGGAAAAGAATCATGCCGAAAACCTTTTTCCCGCCAGCCGTCGCGTCGTCTTCTTTGCTGAGAGTTGCTCACACTCACAGATACGCGCATGTTGCACTCCAAGCGGCCCTGCTCTGTCACTCAGCTAACAGCCGCCCCATTGAGTGCAACTGTTAACCGCTAACAGCGTGTACTATGAATGTGTGCTAGTGGGTTACATTTAAGGGTGCTCGATCTAAGCCATTAAATGCATGGCAAATTTGCCTGTCAACAAGCGGAAGACAGCATAAAACTTTTAACAACCATAAATTAAACGCTACGCAGCTCCAAAAAGTCGCAAAGTAAATTCCAATTAACGTTTTCAACGAAAATGCCACAAAATGTAAATTATTCGAAATGAAGTTGTCGTTTGTCGACGGCGTCGCGCTTGCGGTGAAGCCTGTCACCCACCCACGCATCCACCCACTCACACACCCACACGCATACAAATATTCGCGTTATCACCCTTTTTTGGGGCTTCGTCAGACTGTTTGTCTTTACTTGACATGCACGGGCGCTCAGCAAAATCCTTCCAGATGGGGAGCCACCAGCTTGAAATTGGTTTGGGGCGGAATCCTTTAAGTAGACTATAAATACCCAAGCACACGGCCACAAATTGATAACACACACACACGCAAACAAACTAATACAAGCACACACGTTCGGTACAATAATAAAAAATGCCTTGCAGCCATTTTGACATCAAACGTCTTCACCTCACACACTCACACTCACTGATATATCGACGGCTGTCAGCAAAGTCGGTCCAAGATGCGCACACACGTGGGACTATTAGAGTTCAATAAATTCAATTTACACAAATTTCAAATCCAAAATCAACACCCCAAACGCCCACAGCATAAAAACACAACTTGCATCGGCAAACAAATCAAACGGCAAATACAGAAGTTAGACAACGTTTTGGAGCAACGGTGGGCACGCCCTTGCTCTCATTGCTCCGAGATCTTAGTTTGGCACACAGCGTCGAAATTAACTCGCTTCGAAGTGTGAACAACAACAAAGCCCATGCGAATTGGAACACGGCGCCGGCAAGACGCACAGGAGACTCGCTGATAACGGTTGTTTTTTCTGTTATTGTCGTTATCTTGCTCCCAAACTCGAAACTCGTGCCCACCGCTGATTTGGAAATTATTCTGACAGTGCTCGTTATGTCTAGTTGTGGGCATTACAATGTTGCACCAGCTACCCAATAGGGCCCTAGACAGAAGTAAAAACGTTAGGATATTTTCAATATTTTTAGTCTTGAAGTAAGCGCGGCATGAGCTTGAAAATTAAATGTCGACTTACAGGATACTCAAGACAATTCAAGCTTTCAGGGAATGGCCTAAGCCTTACGAACTTGTATCATTCCAAATGTGCTTACTTTAATCCCCTTTGAGATCACATGTTCATAATTAAGAGAGCAAGAGCTACCAAACTTTAAGTAGCATTTTTGACATGTGGCAACAAACGATGGCGATGGTCGTGAGCTATGAGATTCCATTCCATTCGTATTCAATGCGTATGGTCGTGGGTTCGAATCCTAGCTGAGCCCAAAAAATTTGTATATTTCTTTGTTTTTCAGAAGTTTTAAATAAACCAAAACTGGTGTGGGTCTTAAAGTGTAATAAGGATGTCCTAGGATCAAATCAATATTACATATCGAGCTCAAAAACATACCTCAAACATGCTTAAAATGATCCAGGATTGGGATTAAATGTTAAATGTAATCATTTTTAGGATCAAATAAGTGGGATCAACTCAATTCATTTTCGGATCTGGTTAAGAATATCCGGGATTTTGTTGTTTTCATTACCGATTGGGATTGATTTGATCCCGTATGGATTTTATTTTTTTTTTTTGAGTGTAAGATAAAGCCATGCTTAAGTCGTCTGTTAAATGCATTACCGGTGTATAGGCAGAAGACAAATTTCAACCAGCCACTTAACAGATTACCAGAGTTTGCTTTCGAGAAACACCTGAGGAAAACTAATCTAAGAAATGTACCTAATAGAAGTTACCCACATTGTTTCATTTGTAATTCAAAAGTTATTAGTCAAAAGTAATTTTTTCTTTTCTCATATTAAATATAGATTCATAAATATTATAAATAAACCAAGGCTGAAAATGTGTAATAATTTTTTTATTTATTTATGTTACTCCCAGCGCAACAAGTACATTGGCACTTATAAATTAACGCGCTAGTCACAGTTTTTTTATCCTTAACATTCATCAATTTTCATAACTTAAATTAAATTATTACAATTATTAAATTTAAATTTAAATTTTAACACTAACAGACATAGAACTTAATTGTATTAAAAGTATTCGTTAAAATTATTTTGTTATAACTATTTGATTATTACTCTAATTCCCTATCTTGCATGATTTCCCTAACCTTCATCTTAAATTGATTTACGCTTCCAATTGTTTTGATACCATGAGGTAGGTCGTTCCATAGCCGAATAGCATTTATCAAAAACTGCCTCTCAGAGCATAATAGCTTCCATCTCGGGCATAAAAAATTGTTTGTGCGCTGCGATGCTGCAGGTCTTAGCATATTGTGAAGATAAGATGGTTCTCTGCTTGTAATGATCTTATGAATGAAAGTAAGAGTTCTGAGATTAATCCACGATTTGAGGCCAAGGTCAAAAATCTTCCGAGCTAGGTGTGATATGTGGGCGAATGTCTACTATTAAATACATATCTAGCTATTGAGTTAAGTGACACATTAAGCTTCTGAAAGTCTCTAAAATCACAGTAGCCAAAAACTTCTACTCCATAAAAAAGTGTAGGTACGAGAATCTGTTTTGCTATAGTCATTTTAAGATGAACGGGTAATACCGACTTTGTCAGTGCGAGCTGCTGCAGCATTCCGTATGTTTTACCTGTTGCTTTTGATATGTGATTAGTCCATGTTAGGTTGTTGCTAAAGGTTATGCCGAGATTGACAGCATGTTCTACATAATTAATTGAAGTGCCATTAATGACAACTTTTGGCAACTGGCTTGTGTCGAGGGATTTCTTATATATGACTATGCACTTGGTTTTAGCCGGGTTAAGCCCTAATCCGTTCTCTTTAGCCCAAGTATCGATTTTAGCAAGCACATTATTGGTTACACATACACATTCATTAATATTTATAAGAGGCCTACTACTAATTTGGTGAAGGTTCGGTCCGGAGGTTCGAACCCTTGGTAAAGTGTAAGGTTCGGCTCGCGGATCGGTTCCATCACTATTCGAACCCAAGGTTATGGTTCATAGATTGTTAAATAGTTGACAGATTTTTGCAAAATTTTGACATATATTAGTTTATGAGAACGCGTCCATATTACCAAGCTATGTGTGTGGTTCGTCGAGTCGACTGGACCACACTTCTTATTGTTATCGTTCATAGGTCCTCTAAAAAGTCTTTTAAAATTGCCTGGTCATTGAATTACTTAATGCATTATTTAAATGCACATAGTATAGATATAATGTTGTTGTCTGAAACACATTTACTCTCTTCAAATCATCATGCAGGTGTACCATGGTACGTTAGAAATTCCAATCGAAAGGGATTTAAATGTACCCAAAATAGGCGATGTGATAAGAAACATAGCAGAAAGATACAACGAATTTTTGGTGCCCTATTTCATTTCTTCTTTTGGGGTTTTATTTCATAACGAAACAAGACCCCAAATTTCTTTAGGAAATAAGGCCCCAAAATAGGAAATAGCACCGCAAAATTTTACTAAAAATTGTTGCTGTTGTTTTCTGTATAATTTTTTGGCGCTTTATTTCATTATTTTTTTGTGGCCTTTTTTCATTGGGGCTGTATTTTGCAGAGCCGTTACGTACATGCAAGGGAAATCAAATAATGTTAATATGTCTAATTTTTTTTGAACCGAACCAAAAGCTTGGGTTCGGAACGGGTTCGGGTTCATCCAGTTTTGTCCTCGTGGTTCGGTTCTAGGTTTGGTTCACAGTAAAAAAAAAAGCCGGAATTCCGGGCTCGAACCGGATACTCATCTGAAAGAATAAACTCATCTATAGGAAATTTTTCAAAGATTTCAAATTTCTACCTTCAATAGAATCAGATTTTTAGTTTAGAAGATATAAGTTCAAAGTTGACCGATTTTCAGTTTTAAAAAAAAACCTCAAATTTTTAGGCAATTTGGTCCAGCTTCAGGTTGAATATCAAGAAAACTAGGTAACGAATCGAAATTTTTTGTTTCTATTTATTCAGCGAATTATAACAAATTTACTGTTTGCTATGTGTTCCTCCAGGTAAATCGCTATTTACAAAATGTATATATTTTCACTATTTTTCAAATTTGATGGAAAATAAAAAAAATTTTATTCATATTTATTTCTGCCATATTTTCAAAGTATGTTCTTTGACTATTTTTTTACCTATTTCAAAAAATTCCAGCTGTTTCCAGCTGCTTGTTCGACTGATAGAGGTAAAAAAGTCATTTGAGGCAGGCGCCATGGCGCTACAATGCTATGGACACAGCATGGTGGATAAAGTGATCAACAGTAGCACGAACTACATGATCCCAAAAACCTACTTCACAGGCGCATCAGCACTACTGGGACCAGAAGATTGGCGTACAGGACTGGCCCAGGAAGCAATGCACCTATTCACAGACGGCTCAAAGATGGCCTCAGGCGTGGGAGCCGCCGTATACAGCGATGAGCCGGAATTGAGGCTCTCCTATAAACTGCCAGACCACTGCACCATACTCCAGGAGCCATAAGGAATGCAGCGGAATTGGCAGAACAATACGCACCAAACAACCAAATAAACAAATACGTTGACAGCCAAGCGGCTATCAATGCAATGCACGCTATTAACCCCAAAAATGTTCTGGCAAGCAGGGAGGGAATAGATTCACTCAGCATCTCTAGAAAGGTGCAAATCTATTGGCTTCCCAGTCAACGGGGCATTGATGGAAACAAAATGGCAGACAGTCTTGCCAAAGCCGGAACCGCACTAAGCCAAGAAGCAACACTAAACATACCTATCTCTGTACAGACGCTATACAGCAAGATGAAGGAGATAGCGGAGAAAGAAGCAGAGGAAAATTGGAAGAACACTACCGGCTGCAGAATCTCAAAAATTATGTGTAAGACAAGAGACAAAATACTCACGCACTAAATGCTACAACTCCAAAGAAGAGACTTCAGACTGCTTATAGGCATACTAACTTTTCACTGCTTAGCAGCTGCTCACTCGAAAAAGCTAGGCATCACGACAGCGGACACCTGCAGGAAATGTAATGAACCTGGAGTCGTTGAATCTCTGGAACACCTCATCTGCAGCTGCCCAGCGATCGCTAAGACAAGATTAAAACATCTCTCTTGAAGAGGAGGCAAGGAAGTCTCCCAATCAACTATTGGCATTTGCCAAAACGTCAAAGATCATTCTGGATTTCTAATGGTACCCAGAAAAACAACCCGGCTTCAGTAAGGACCGTAAGGTCTATGTGTGGCCCCTACAAAGGGCCAGCCGGAACTATCTACCTTATTTATGAATTATAATCTAAAATCATAAAAACCTTAAAAAGGATCAAAAATATAAAATGTTTAAAAATCATAATTTTTAAGTAACCTAAAAAATAATATTTTAACAAATTTCAACTTTGAAAACGAATAAATAAGCACCTAG
This sequence comes from Lordiphosa magnipectinata, assembly GCA_037044535.1. Lineage (NCBI taxonomy): Eukaryota > Metazoa > Arthropoda > Insecta > Diptera > Drosophilidae > Lordiphosa > Lordiphosa magnipectinata. The sequence continues at coordinate 10,752 of JBAMBO010003742.1, forward strand.
AAAGAGTAGAAACTTTTTAAAGCAGCTATTTTATAGGTTGGGCAATTATCTATCATATTTTTATATTATTTAATTATCTCAATTGGTTGGTTGGAAAAAATTCAAATGACGCCACGGGGCGTCGTATGATTTGTCGAACGGCTTTCAAGGTATACAGTAGTCTGTTGTGATAGCCATGTGTTTTCCTACGAGGTCTAGTGGTACGAAATGAAATATGATGTAAAGCTCTTCCGTTGGTGTGGTTCGGAGCGCGCCGCTTATACATATCTCAGCGCTTCTCTGTACCTTATTTAGGCTGTTCAGGACAAATTTTTTTTCAGAGTACTGGCCACCATACTATTGATCCATGTAATAAATAGTATAGGGCGTACTGCGGCTGTGTAAAGCCAATGAGTACATATAGTAATATATGAGGAGAAACCCCATTTTCAGCCTATTGCGTTTTTGATGCGGTCATTTATATTGTCATTCCAGAGTAGCTTCCTATCTAGAATGGGCGTGTTCAGCAGAATAATTGATCCCTGAGCAGGTATCAGAAAAAAATGTCGTATCGAATAGATTATGCTGTTGGAGGGAGCAGTATCACTTTAAAGTAGCGTACTATTTCTTTGATACATGCTCCTGTATCCTGATACCTCAAATTGGCTATTATGATGCCGCATCTCTCGAGTTCAGTATTAAGATAATTTCAAATTTATACTTGATCAGGGAGCAAGTTGTTCTGCTGAACACGGCCAATGACTCCCAAGTATTTGACATTGTCCCCAAATGTTAGGCTAGGATAGGAATTTTGTATCTCTGGGTGAAGCGTACTAGTTCCGTTTTGTCGGGGCTTACACCCAGACCACAATATGTCGTCCACTGAGCTAGTGTTGTCAGTCAATAATGTCAGAGTCAATAATGGTCTAAATCGAACCCGATTTTGTAAGTCGTATTAGGAGCTAAAAATACGAGTACAAACCAAATTGCAGTTCAGAAGCATAAGAAACAACATGGTTGGAGCAAATCAGCCAGATTGGTTATATGGCAGCTATATAAAATATAAATAAGTTGAAATAGTCATTTTTAAAGCAGGAAGAGAATCTTTCGAGTTAATTATTCTGTAGAGTTTATTGTAATCAGCACAGAGGACACGAAACGGTTCATGCAAGTCATAGTTAGTAGTACAACGATAACTGTTTTTGCACAGATTGAATTCTATCTTGATGGTACGAATATTGCGGAGACCACACACATGATCCGTACTCGAGAATCGGACGGACAATAGAAGTGTATAAAATCTTTGTCGTGTAGGGATCATCAAATTCCTTCGACCAGCGATTAATAAACCCAAGAACACACCTGGCCTTACAAACAGTTGCAGTAACATGAGAGTCAAATTTAAGTCGGTGATCAAAAATTACCCCCAGATCATTTACCTCTTTGGCTGTATCATTTAAGCACTCAAGTGGGACATTATCAAGCATATAAGTGAAGAATTGTGGCAGGCTTCTGTAAAATGTCATAACCTTACACTTGGATCTGTTAAGGTTTAATAGATTATCTTTACACCAAGACTGAAATGCACCCAAGTCAGCTTGCAAACTATTGTGGGAAACCAATTCATTATATGTTAAACATACATAGTTTCATATCATCGGCGTACATAAGTATACGAGAGTGAGTCAAGACAGACGGAAGATCATTTATGAAGATAGTCAAAAGCAATTGACCCAAGTGACTACCTTGGGGTACTCCAGAGGTAACCTGGATTAGTTTAGAAAATGAATTACAAAATAGATCTTTTTGTGTTCTAGAACTTAGGTATTCAGAGATCCAACTAAGAAGGTTAGTTGGAAAACTAATTCAACTCAGTTTATGAGGTAACAAGAAGTGATTAACAGAATCAAAAGCCTTACTAAAATCAGTATAAATGAAGTCAGTATGCATCTTACCTAAGAACACTTTGAACACTTATGATGTAAGTGGTATCGAGATGATAGGGTGAAATAATAGAACTACATATATGTTGCAGTTGAGAAGTCATTATTCATTCATATAACTTGGAAATGCCCCTATAATTCTCAACAGCAGACTTATTACCTTTCGTAACTGAAAACCGGTTATGATATCAAAGCTATCGCTTACCGCAACCTTATAAAATGTAAATTTCCACTTGAAAAATACTTTGCTCTGCAAAAGTTCTTCTAGAACATCTGTTAAAAAAGTATAGAAGAAGTAAAGTGTGTAAAATGAAGTAGACACTCAGCTAATTCATTCTGCTCTTTTCTGTTTATCTTACTAAAAGTCAATTTCATCTCTCACACAATACTTCCCAATGAAGTCAAATTTAAATTGAACTCACAATGTAAAGCAAACATCAAGACTCGAACTTTGATATATGTATTCTGTTGGCAGCATGTAACAACATAAAACTAAGTAGGCTGCATGTATTTAGCTTACTTCAAATAACAAGTTATACTGTGGAGAGTACACAAAACGGATTTGTCTGCTGACAGAGAACATTTGAAATTGCCAAGCCACTGACATATCCCGTCAAACCAACTTCATGGAGGAGCGCTGCCAGTTCAACTATTGGACCAATTCATATGCAGCATGGCAAATGACTTTTGATCGACATGTTTGACATTCTGCACGACAGTCAAAAGTTGGCCACCCTTTTGCCAACTTTTATTACATTTTAAATGCGCCAGCATAATTTTCCTGTTTTTTTCTGTTGGCTTACTCACATTCTGCGCCAGTAGAACCATTATTTGGTAAGGGAAATGGAGGAGCTTGCAGTTTTTTTGGCGGAAAACCCAGCTATGCGAAATAGTCCAAGACTTTGTTCCATGCGCATGCTTGCAGAAAAACAATGATTTCCACTTGTTTGTATGTATGTGTGCTTGTGGGAGTGTGTATGTAAGTGCGTAGGAGAAACGATGGGAGTTTCTTATTCATACAAACATTTGCACAGTTCAATGCACAATTGATGGCAACAATGCGAAACTAGAAACAGTTCGCCCAAACCCAAACAAACTGAGTGGATTACAGCCCCTTTGGCAGGCTGTGACCAGAAATGCGATTCCATTTCGATGGCCCCACCACACTGGACCACTAATGATGCCCAAAGTCCATTAGCTAAGCCCTGTCAGCTACATCATCAGACAACAACAGCGAAGCAATTGTCAATAAATGGGCCAGAGGACAAGAGGCAATTGCTGTTGGGTCGAGGTTGCAAAAGCAATTTAAATGCAGCCATGTACAGACACACTTGTGTTGCAAAGCATTGACCTATGCGTGCATATTAAATACATTTCAGTTTCATTTTTAATTAACTTTGCCGTCATTTTTTAGCATACTTTTGAGCGCTTTTAAGCCGACATTAATATTGATTAAGTTAATTGCACATTACTTTTGGGCCAATTGTTTTGACAAACTGTACACGGCAAACCCATTAAAATCATATAATAACACAAACACACAAAACACGTTTATTGGTTAGCCCAGTACTGAAAAACATAATCGAATTATGAACAAATGGCCGCCACAAATTCATTTAATTGACTTTGGCGCTAAACAACTATGGACAACAAATGCAATAACAATAATCGTCATAAACATAAACATTATATAATGTTGTGTTTTGTGGCCAGCTGCCAGCAGGGCACGTTGGACCACATCCTGGGCACCTGGACAAGCAACTGAAAGCCATTTGACTAATGGATGCTGCTGCCTGTCCTTGGGCCCCCCCATCAAGCACTTGTCCCAAGTTTGAATCACTGGACTTTTAGCAAACTGTTAGGCTGCCTTGGCTTTGGTTTTGGTTTTGCCTTTTGGTCTGGTTCTGAGAGTGTGCGTCAGTGTGTGATTTTGCGGATTTTCTCGAAATTACGAGCACGTGACAAAATCAACAAAATTAATTAATAAACTTTGGCAAGCATATCCCGTTGCTGCCGTGTCATGTGACAGTTCTCATATTGCCAGGAATCTGGCAGTCTATAGACACACACAGACACACAGCCACACATAGCTACACATACACATCACTTTAATTTGGTTTAGTTCAAGCTGTGAGCCTTATGGCCATGCGGCGGGCAGACGTCAATCGTTAATCGGAATTAGATTTTGTCAAATTGCTGCCGATTTTGAAAATCTGCACATGCACTCCGAGAATGAATTGAGTACTTTTTTACCAGAGCAACTAAAGGATTTAGTGGACTTTTTCAATAATAGCAGAAGCTAGCTTACCCTTAGGTGCTAAGAATTGTGTTGATTTATTTCTTTCACTAAATTCTGATAAAATGTTTCAAGCTCGTTACATTCCACCTTCACAAAAAATTGCAATTTCATGGCTTAAATTAGTTTGGAGCAGAGATTAAAACCGTAACCGAAACAGTACACTATAAAATTTGTAACCGTTTCGGGAAAAAAATTCTTATAACCGTAACCCTATAACCTTTATTAACACAACGAACGAAAATGATTAAATGGACAGGTGATAGTCTATCCGAAGAATTTGTCACACACAATGGAGTCAAAAAGGGATGCCTCATGTTACCGCTGTTCTTTGCGTTATATTTGGATGACATAAACGAGCACCTGAAATGTGAAGTTATGGTTGGAGACATAAACATACGGGTTCTCATACGGGTTATTCTTGCGGATCAGCCCTCGACACTATAGGACATGATAAGAAGACTCGAAAGCTACTGCACTATGTGGGGTATGGAGGTGAAAACGGAAAAATCGCAAATAATGGTAATTCGAAAAGTAGGAAGACTGGCAGTAACAGAAAAGTGGTTCTTTCAGACGAAGACCTGCGAGTTGTCTCAGAATTAAAGTTCTTCGGAATCGTGTTAACACCCACTATAAGCTTAAGAAAACATGTAGATACCAGGTCAAAAGAAGCAAAAGGAAGCATAAACTCCGTATGGGGTAAATTTTTGAACAATAATAGCCAGAATCTTAGCATAAAATGGAAGGTGTACAACGCCACAAGTAGAGCCGTTCTCTGCGATGGGGCACAAGTTTGGGGAGGCGAAGTCAGCGTGGTAATGGAGCAACAGCAGAGATATTTCGACAAATTATATATTAGCGATCCTGCAGCTCAGATACATATCGAAAACACTATTCGAGTACAACAGTACCAGACTACCACATATTTTGGAGCAGTATATGCTTCGACAGGGGAGCAAAGACCAAAACATCACCCTCAGTGGAAATGCTACTCACTCCGAATGGATAAAAGGAAATGTAACTTTTCTCAAAGCCATAACAGAGGAAAGCAAAAATCAGCATGTGAACATTTTAACTAGGCAGTAGGGGCTGAGTTCTCCAAGCAACGAAATATAACAAATATCCTATAGGTACCCGGTGATATGCTACGGTAGAACAGCTGTCCCAGAAGCACGGTCAACAATGGATTATGCTCACTTTGCAACTTGAAGGAGCTTGAGAACATGCAGCACTCTATTGGAAGATGCCCTGTTCTGCAGGAGTTTCGCTGGTGCTGTTTTAAGAAGGGAGAGTTTGAGGACATGGAGGTCTTCGCGGCTCTAGATGGCGACATGGGCTAAGAGGATGCTATTCTATCGAGAAAGCAAATATGAACTGAAGATTTTTAATATAACTTAAGATAATTCAGATAAAAATAGTTATATTTGATTAATTTCAAGTAAAATTTAAATTTGTATAAAGTAATGTTTAATGTTTAAATGTTCAGAAAAGCTGACGGCTCTAAGCCAAGCTTTTAAATTTGTGTTTATTATATATTTTGACTCTTTTGTAAATCGAGAACAAAAATTTGTACAACAAAAATAAAAACAATCTATTTAATATATCTATTCTAATCCAATCCAAAGAAAAGAGAACGCTGTGATCTTGATAGTGGATGGAATTGAGGAATCGAATGGAATGGAACAATCCTAAAAGGCTTGTATCAATCCGAAAATGCTCATTTCAACTCAATCCTATTTGAAAATCAAATGATCCTGACTCGAGATTGAAGTAAGTACGGAATTCCAATGTCAAAGCGAAATGGAACAAAAGCAAGTTGCAAACTGAGCGAGAATATCTGTCTCACTCATACAGTCAGGCTTAATGGGAACGCAGTGGGTAATCTAGGGTGTTCCTGTGGGAGAATGCCGAAAAGTACGCAACATTTTTATACCCTTGTAGAGGGTATATTAAAATGGTCCACATGTTTGTAAAGCAGCCTTTACACTTATCATATTTCTCTAAAAAATTGGTTGTCAAAATTCTCTAAAGAGAATCTCTTTAGAGAAGCTATGATTAGCTATTACACCTTTAATAACAGAGAATCTTGAACTAGATTTTCTGAGCTAGTTCAACGGATTCAGTACTGGTTCAATCATTTTTGACACACAACCTAAGAGGAAAAAAGAGAGAGTAGTTTGCGTTGAAATGGCGAACAATCAAATAATCTCTCAATCTCCTTCACTGAAGGAACCTGACGTCAAACAGGTGACAGCTTAAATGGACTGGAAAGCGCTGGACATCGATCCGCAATCTGAAATTACTTTAATGGCATTGGTGCAGTCCCCTGGCAAGCAGAGGCAATCAAAAAGTTTAATATTTGACTTAATCATAAAATTTATAAATATTCTTCACAATTTGATCAATGAATCAATTACTTTTTGCACTGAACAGCAAAATTCATTACTTCAATGAAGAACTCATCTTGGTGGTCTTCTGGGACTTTTGCAGCTTGAGCCTTTAAAAATTCTCCAAATGCATTCACTGAAGGGGGGAGAATTTCCGATTTTGATTTTTTTTACTGGAAGAGCCTCCTTCATGGGATTTTCCTTCTCGTCGACCCTAGGACGTTGCTTGGCGAGCCTTCCTGTTTTTGTACAGCTTGCTCTTGCTGTCGTATAGGAGGGTCTCATTTTCGTAAGCCTCCAGGAGTTATATTACCACGCATTTTTACCATTCGGAAGTATAAAATTAATATAGTATGTTAGCCACCTTGCATATTCTGCAAGGGCTTTACACTTACCCGTTTGTTTGCCATTTTCGCAAATAAATAACTGCAAGTTAAAATAATTTTTTATTTTCTACTTGACTGAAGTAAACAACTGTCAGAGTTTTTAATTTAGTGTAATCGATAAATAAAATCGAGAATATCGAATAATAATTTAGTACTTTTTTGGGGGCAAATGGCAACTCCACAAAATTGACAGCTTTGTCTCAGCAGAGTTACTTTTATCAAAAAGAACCGGTCTATTCCATCATATTTGTCTAAAGAGAAAGCAAAAGTTTTTCGTCAGAGATTTATGTTTGCCTATTACACTATAATATCGTGTCTTTAGAGCAGAGATGGTACGTACGCTATAAGCATTGAAAGCTATTTATAGAACACGAATGCGGCGCACGCAAATTGTGCTTGTATGCGTGTGAAAAGTGTGACGATATGTGTGCATGCCCATCTCTGCTTTAGAGAGACTCTTTAGAGATATATGACAAGTGTAAAGACTGCTTAACGCATAGAAGGAAGCATCTCCGACCAAACAAAGTATATATATTCTTGATCAGCATGACGAGCTGAGTTGATATAGCCATTTCCGTCTGTTTCCATGCTATCTCCCCGGTCAGTTTTAAAGCTATCTTAATCAAACTTTGCTCGAAGCCTTTTGGTACAAATAGGCTGCACATTTGTCGGAACCGGCCAGATCCGATGACTATAGCATATAGCTGCCATAGGAACGATCGGTCGGAAAAGTAGTTTTAGTGAGAAAATCTTAATTGTCTTCAAAGGAAACGTCTCCAAACCTCGTACTTATAAGTTTTCTATGCTTTTACACAATTCCACCAAGTTTTATGAAAATCGGCCAGCTATATAGTACAGCTGCCATACAAAAGATATGTCTGAAAAAAAGTCTTAGTATGAAAAACTTGTTACTTGATATTATATGCTACCACACAATTTTACCAAGTATGATCCAAATCGGATAACTATAGTCTATAGCTGCCATAGGAACTATCGGTCGAAAAGTAGTTCTAGCAAGAAAAACTATTTTGTTCTCAATGGTAGCGTCTTTATACCTTCCACTTGTGAATATTATCAGTTTCCACACAATTTTGGGGAGTTTGGTCAAAATCGTATGAATATATCGTATAGCTGCCATATAACAAACTGGCAAACAAATGGTCAAAGTAGAGGCGCCATCTTATTGCTGAGTTTGGGAAATAACTCAGCTAAGAATGCTCGGCGAAAATCATTTAATTCCTTAATTTATATAAATTATACAAGCTACAAGGGTATATAAACTTCGGTCGAGTCGAAGTTAGCTTTCCTCTATTTTTAAATGAAATTTTATGGACTATAGAAATTAAATTTTTCCAACAATCAAGCAGTAGATCTGAAGCAAGTTTGACAACTTCTGCTTTAGTTGTCTCCCCCTTTTCCGTGGATACCTAAAAATGGTAAGAATGTCCATTAAATGTAATTCCAATAAAATCTCTTGATTATGTTTAAGAATCAAATGTTTAACCACAAATGGGATTTTAAGCAAATTTTCTGACAAGATTATTTTGTTTCTCAACTACAAGGCGATTTAATAAAACCAAATAAAATCTATTATCAACTTACTCCTCGGGCATACACATGTACGATTTTGCTTTAAAGATGCTTTAGTTAAAGGGTCAAGCAATATATGCACATTTGTAGATTGAAATTTCTCTTAATTGCCGGCCACAAATTCACGCACATACACACACACAAACACACAGACGCAGCCAGGCAGTCGTACTGGCACATTTAAGTGGGTGACCAGCAGAAACGTGCTCCAGACTTTGTGTACCAGCGAATGATTTGCTCAGCAGCTTTGTGCTGAAATGTACAAAATTAATAAAAAGCATTTTTCTCGCCTTGTGGCATGATTACATCTGGCATTGCTACAACAGAACAGCAGCAGCAACAACTACATTGTATGGGCACAGCTCACTCAACTCACGCCACCCACCTACCACCCACAACCCACTACCCACCGCCACACACAAAAACATAATTGTGCGCTTTTTTATGTGGCTTGGCCGTCTACAACATTTTCTATGGCTGTCATGTTGATATTACACGGCTTGTAAGCTGCTCGCCACGGCTGCCACTTGCTCTTGCCCCGCCTTTCGTACTTCCGTCCTTTCGGCAGCTCAACATTTTTATTTTATTATGCCGCCTGCATAATAATGCCACGCCCCCATCCCAAACTCCGGGCCTGCCCAGTTTTATCTCTGGGCTCATAAAAATAAAGCGTTGCGCATTCTTTCACGCCATTTGCAGTTTCGCTGATAACAGATAGAGAGTGGCTCTGATGGGAAAGGGGGGATGGGGTGAGCGTCAAAGGTCAAACGCAAATGCTTTTGTTTTCATATACGTCTGTCAATGTTCCAGCAATAGCTCTCATCCCGTCATTATCAAGTGCAAATAATAAATCATGACATGCTTCGCCGACAACAAAAGGTTGTGGGGTCGTGGGTGAAGGGTGGTGGGTTGAGGCAGGCCTATTGCTTAGATAGATACATTTGTTTTTGTTTGTTTGTTTGCTCAGCAGATTTGCCATCTTCGAGAGCGTGTGTGTGTGCGTTTCCCTTTAGCTATTGTGCCGCATAATTAATCATAATTTGTGTGCGTTAGATGGCAATTAATAATTTCTTTAGTATTTTCAACTGGCACAAGTGAAAAGTTGAAGCACAGTCATGAGGGTTTGAGCTTCAAACTTGCCAAGTGGGTAATTAAAATCAAAAGCTTGGTTTGAGGTTGACCCCAAGGGGTAAATACATACAAACATAAAGAGACCTTTGAAAGCTATTAAATAAATGGAATGAGAATAAATTAATACCAAGAACTTTATGTTTCAGTCCTAAAACTTAGAAAGTCTGCATTAGTATGCGACAATCTTAATTACAGAAAACAATTTTCCAAGTTACACAAAAGTTGCTAGAAAATTAACGGCAGTAAAGTTGATGCACTCTAAGAAATCGCTGGTAAACAAATGTGATGCATCCCTTGGGGAGTTAAACTAAGGACATTCTTATATTATAATTTATTGAAATTATCTTCTAGTTTGTTTTTTATACCCTTTTTTTAAAGGTTTAAAGGTTTTGGTAGTGACCAGAGAATGCAAAAATCACTTTTTTCTTTATTGCAACATACACAAGGGTGTAGCCAGTTTAAAAAAAAGTTTTAAAAAAGGTAGGGATAGCATTGTCCGAACATTGTCCGATTTTCGTGTGCTGAATAGGAATCTGTTTTCAGAAATAGTTCATCACGTCGAGATTTTAAGTAATTTGAGCTTAAAATTGCAAAAAAATACCTATTTTTACCCTTTTTAGACGCCTTTTGTGGGCAATCTTTACTTTGGTTTTAGCTTTTTTTAATATAATCGTAAATTACTATTTCTTAACTTTAAAATAAACTATCCCAAACATTTCTAGAATTTTTTCAATGAAGATATACCATTTTTAGTTATGATATATAAAGTCTTGCGGTATTTCCGCAAGCTTGTCTTTGCAAGCGCGTAGTTCTAGTTGTATTCGTCGCATCGGTTCACGCTAGAGCTTTTTGGAAAGCTCTTTTCACGCGCTAACACGTGTTTTATTTATTGTTGTTTGTTTTTAGTCGTTCGTGAGTTATAGCGTCGCAAACATGGAGCAAAATAAAGAGAAAATACGGCATATTTTACAGTACTACTACGATAAAGGCAAAAATGCATCTCATGCTGCCAATAAAATTTGTGCAGTTTATGGACCCGATACAGTTTCCATTTCCACCGCACAACGATGGTTTCAACGTTTTCGTTCTGGTGCAGAGGTGATCGAAGATGCGCCACGGTCCGGAAGGCCTGTCGTCGAAAATTGCGATAAAATCGCTGAATTGATCGAAAGAGACCGGCATAGTAGCAGCCGTGGCATCGGCCAAGAGCTGGGCATAAGTCATCAAACCGTTATAAACCATTTGAAGAAGCTTGGATTCAAAAAGAAGCTCGATGTATGGGTGCCACACGGCTTGACGCAAAAAAACCTTTTTGACCGTATGGATGCATGCGAATCGCTTCTGAATCGCAACAAAATCGACCCGATTTTGAAGCGGATGGTGACGCGATGAAAAGTGGGTCACTTACGACAACGTGAAGCCCAAACGGTCGTGGTCGAAAAGCGGTGAAGCTGCCCAGACGGTGGCCAAGCCTGGATTGACGGCCAGGAAGGTTCTTCTGTGTGTTTGGTGGGATTGGCAGGGAATCATCCACTATGAGCTGCTCCCCTATGGCCAAACGCTCAATTCGGACCTGTACTGCCAACAACTGGACCGCTTGAATGCAGCACTCATGCAGAAGAGGCCATCTTTGATCAACAGAGGCCGAATTGTCTTCCATCAGGACAACGCCAGGCCACACACATCTTTGGTGACGCGCCAGAAGCTCCGGGAGCTCGGATGGGAGGTTCTTTTGCATCCACCGTATAGTCCGGATTTCGCACCAAGTGATTACCACCTATTTCTGTCCATGGCGAACGAGCTTGGTAGTCGGAAGTTGGCCACAAGAGAGTCCTGTGAAAATTGGCTCTCCGAGTTTTTTGCCAATAGGGAAGCGAGCTTCTATAAGAGGGGCATTATGAAGTTGGCATCTCGTTGGGAACTCTTCATTGAACAAAACGGCGCATATTTGACTTAAATCGCATTATTATAACCAATTTTATGAACAATTGAAAATTCAATAAAAATACCGCAAGACTTTTTTGACAACCTTATATGTTTTCACAAAAAATCGAATATATTGTGGCTGCCACAAAGTATGCAATGGGTGTTGTTGAAAATTTACATTGAATTTCTATATAAATTACTAACCTGCTGTACTGTTTTTCAAGGCAGTAGACAATTTTATTATTTTATTATATGTACGTGAGCGGGTTGGACTAATCTGCTCCTTTTATTTACGGTTTATTTGGAAAATATATAATTTGGTTTACAGCTTAAATAGGTCAGCTTTAGAATTAGCACACGGCATTTTAATTGTTTTATTTTCGGCTGCGGCTTCTTGACTCTTCTGCTCGACTGCTGTTTCTCTACTCCTGCTCTCGGCTGATTCTCTGCTGTGTCTACTGTACTGCTGCAAGTCCGCAGTTAATCCTCTGCTTTTGGTCTGCTGTTAGTTCTCTGTTGTTAGTCTGCTGTTATCCTGCTGTTTCTACTGCCCGAATTCCGCTGTAAATGTGCTGCATGAGCAATTATCCCTTTTTACATGTATTCAAAATGGAATATCTTCGCTAAAAAAATCTTACAATTCTTTGGGATAGTTTATTTTAAAGTTAAGACCATCAAATAACAAAGTATATTCTAAGTTTATCTGATACATAGCAGCTATCTGGAAGAAGAGAAATCCGCCCTTAGTTTTCTAAAGCTACATTTTACATATCTTCAAAGTGCATTAATAGTGATAATAGTTTTCTTTTTCTTTAAGCTTTAAAGGGCTGTACTCAAATGAGATAAAAATTTAGTTAGGCACAATACTTCGTATAAGTAAGGCTGCTGTTCAAAATGGTTCTGATTTCAAAGCTGTTCAAAAGTGTTTCTTTTCATGTGAAGTAAGGTATGCGAAATAAGTCACCTTATAAATCTTATGATCCGCTGTCAGAGCTTTGCTAATCATTTTTTCAATTTCTTTTTTTGCTTAGTTTCCTCAAAGACAATTTCTATGCTTGTAATAACAATGTTAAGCACAAGACTCTATAAGGTGTCGTTAATTTAATTAAAAAGCTCATGCGCCTCGCATTACATAACGAAATAATTGAGCTTACATTATCGGTTTTTGTCTTCGTACACGTGCATACAGGCTTAAAGTTAAAGGAGATTTTTCGCCAATAAAAAAGTGATGTTTGATTCATAATCTGTAGATTTGAATCTAAAATTAACTTCAATTTTGCAGGAATGTTTCCAAGCCAATACCTCTCTAATGAAGAGCGAGCTAAAATATCGCCATATCGCGAAATGGGGATGCCTCCACAGGAATTTGATTCCAAAATGGCGAGAAGATATTTTAAAATTCAAAAGTATTTAAAAGATTCGTAAAATCACAGAAAAAATCTCGTTTTGGACGCCCGCAGTTGTTGAAAAAACGTGATAATAGAAGAATAAAAAGAAAAGAATTAAAGAAAACCTAAGTGCAGGCCATATTTCCCACGAACTAGCTCTCCCAGTAGCGATCAATTCGATTCATATGAAAAAAGGACCCTCAAATGTCAATTACTTCCTAGGCACAAAGTTTCCCGTATGCACTTTGCTGAGATGCATAAGTTTTAGGACTTAGAGTGGCAAAGTATTATCTTTAGTGATGAAAAAAGTTTAATTTACATGGCCAAGATGGGTATCAATAATATTATCGGTATATACGGACGCCAAAACAAGTAAGAGTGTCACGCAATTTTTAAGGAGGTTCGCTAATGGTGTGAGCTGCATTTGGCTTTGCTGGAAAGAGTTCAACATGATTTGTAACAAATAAAAAGAACTCTGAAAGGTATGCCGAACTATTTGACAAAGTTTTTGTAATTATGGACAAGAATATTTCAGAGATTCTGGGACATTCCAACGCACTAAACTATTTTCTTAAGAAATACAAATAGCGGTTTTGATGTGGCCCGCAAAAGGTCCAGATCCTAATTCCAATGAAAAATTTTAGGAGATAATTTCCAATAAAGTCTACATGCATGGGAGGAAAGTTAACAAGGTAAAAGAACTTAAAAAGTGTATTATCGCAGATTGGGCTATATTGGATGCATCCATTCTTCGAAACTTGGTTAATTCAATGCTAGGACGTGTATTGAAGGTTATTAATAGTAATGGAGGACATTTTTAGGTATATTAAAAAAATCACGGTGACTAAACCTTATTAAAATCGTAATATTCTGAAATTATCAGTTCACTTATTTCGTTCTGAAAAATATAAATTTAATTTTTTTCAAAGTATTATGATTTCATTAAATCTTTTAAGAATTGGAATTGAATTGTTACTTCGCTAAGTTGAAAGAAAAAACAAAAATATTTGAATATATTTCCAGCTTTAGTATATATCAAGGATTATATGATTGTAAGGTGACTTATTTCGCATACCTTATTGTGCAGAACTAAATTTGTTCGAGTACAGGCCTTAAAGATTAACAGATTCTGCTTAAAAAAAAATATCAAGTGACAAATTTATTCTATCTCTTGCTCTTTACCAATAGTGGTTTGACTAAGATTTTAAGATAACCCGGTGCTTAAAGTGTTCCCCAGTCATTCTGCTCGGGTGACTGTAAACCACTAGTTTTATTGCGGATGCTTTCCGTTCTGGTACTAAACTTCCAGAAGCAAATAAGTATCAAAATGCAATTTCAGACAGCATGGACATAAAAAGCTATTGGGTTCATGTCGATATCTTCAATATATTCCAACACTGACACCTCATATGGCACCCTGTGGCTGCATCCATATGATAAGTTCTTAAATGCGATTGTAAGTTGTTTTACCAGATGTTTTATCAGTCTTGCCAAAAAATTTGGTTTAGTAATTTTTTCTGAAATATCGCTAATAAAAATATCGATAATCGGCAATGCCGGCATAAAACATATTATATCTGAATAACCCGTATCGTCCAACAAAAATATCGATATACCAATCAAGAGTAGAAGTGATTGTTCAAATGAATATTTCTATGCGTTGCAAACTTCTGGGCAAAATTATATAAAAACACATTCGGAAATTGGAACAGGGCCGACTAATATTTGGAGCTTCTACACAACTCAAATACTTTTAATTTGGTAAAGGGCTTCATAACCATTTGGTTAATGTGGTCGAGTCAATGCACTATGATTCCAAGTCGATTTTTGTTTACTTAAGTTCAAATAATTTATGAAAATAGTTTTGGAAACAAATAAATAGTTTTAGAGTTTTATAATATCCTAATTGAGAGAAATTTTTTTACTGCTTTGTGGCCACCCTGTAAATTTGGCATGCTTAAGCCCGGTTTCTAAATTTCCGGTTAGTCAAACTAATAGATAGATAATAGAAGAGATTTATCTATCTATCTAGAGATACAAGCACTTGCATTGTTAATTTTGCTTATCGTTGAAGCAAAATGATATTAAATAAACTAAATGTTTACCAATGGATACGGAATTCGAAGGCAAAGGCTACAAGTAAAACTATTCTCAGCCATGAAAATGTATAAATAAATTAAACCAAATCAAAAACCAAAACAAATCCAAATTCGGTCGAATGATTGGACAATCTCTGGTCACCCAATTGCAGCGATAGTTGTCCGTAGTTTAACTACCCTGAAGTTTAGAGAAATGGAGCCATATCAATTTAGTTCATCGTTGACAGCCCTGGCGTTTGCATAATTGGGAGAAAATCGCGAGAACTTTCTGCTTACTTTTGCGATAAATAAAACGTATTATAGCATAAGGATGAATAATCTTACTAATATTATAAATGTGAAAGCTTGTATGTTTGTATGATTGTATGTTTGTGTGTTAGTATGTTTGCCTGTTTGTTACTCAATCACGCACAAATGGCTGAAAGGATTCGGATGAAATTTGGCACTCAGATAGTTGCTAGCCTGTAATTGAACATAGGCTGTATAATTATACCCTTGCAAAGGGTATTATAATTTTGCCCAGAAGTTTGCAACGCATAGAAATATTCATTTCCGACCCCATAAACTATATATATTCTTGATCAGGGGGACGAGCTGAGTTCATTGAGCTTTGTCCGTCCGTCTGTCTGTCTGTCCGTCTGTCTGTCTGTCTGTCCGTCTGTCTGTCTGTCCGTCTGTTTCTACGCAAACTAGTCTCTCAGTTTTAGAGCTATCGAGCTGAAATTTTGCACAGAGTCTTCTTTTTACTGCACGCTGCTAATATGTCGGAACCGACCGGATCGGATCACTATATCTTATAGCTGCCATAGGAACCATCGGTCGAAAAATGGGTTTTAGTGAAAAAAACTTTTTTGTTTTCAATGTTAACGTGAATAAACTCGGTCATTAATAATATTATATACTTTCAAACAGATTTGCAAATTTTGGTCAAAATCGGATGACTATATCTTATAGCTGCCATAGGACCGATCGGTCGGAAAATGGGTCTTAGTGAAAAAAAACTTTTTTGTTTTCAAGTAAATCGTTCTAAAGGTCGATGATTATTAATATTAAACGCTTTCAAACTAATTTGAAAAAGTTGATCGACATCGGGTGACTATATCTAATGGTTGCCATAGTACCGATCGGTCGAACATGAGTCTTGGTAAAAAATTTTTTTGTTTAGTTTTGTTAGCGTCCTTAAACACGCTGATGACTTATTTTATATGCTTTCAAATAGATTCGCAAAATTTGGCCGAAATCGGATGACTATATCTTAAGGCTGCCATAGGGACGATCGGTCGGAAATTGAGTCTTAGTGCGAAAAACTTTTTTCAGACGTTTATCTGTCGGAAAATAGGTTTTAGTTACAACATTTTTTGATTTTTATGTAAGCGTTCTTAAACTGTGACATTTGCATTTGCAAGGGTATAAAAACTTCGGCACAGACGAAGTTAGCTTGGCCTTCTCGTTTTTATTTAAAAGGGCCAAAAAACTGCGAAATTTACAAAATTATTATAAGAGTATTTATGAAAGCGCTTTCACTCTCAAATGACTGAAAGGATTCGAATAAAACTTGGCAAACAGATTGTGGATAACCTGCAGTTAAACATAGGCTATATAACTTTTATTTAAATGGTCAAAAAATTCGCGAAATTTGCAAAATTATTTTAAGACTGTTTATTAAAGCGCTTGATGATTAGATGACAATGCAGGAGTTGGTAAAAAGAAGGTGTAGATCCAATGAAAAAAATAATCGGGAAATTTGCAAAATTTTTAAAGGACCTAAGATTATAATGAGGATGGCATAGTTGCCATTTGAAGACGCATTTGTAAGAGGCGTAGACCAAAACCCACGAAGAGGCGCAGATTGAACTGTCCAAAATATTGCGAAATTAGCCAATTACGGGACAAAAAATTGCGAGTTTCCAAACTTCTCATTTGGGCTTAGATTAGAATAAAGACGTTAAGATTATTATGAAGATTTGATAGACGGTAAGAGTATACGGGCTAATAAAGGAGTTGTGGAACAAACGGTAAAAAAATCGCAAAATTTCGAAAAATTCTCATAAAGACGGGTCAACCGGCGGGCAAATAGGAGGAGTAGATCAAATGGTCAAGAAAATCGCGAAATTTTCAAAATTTTCAATGGACCTAAGATAATTGGATTGGAAAGATTAGATAGATGACAATTGAAGACGCGAACACAAAAGGGATATAGACCAAAAACTGCCAAATTTGCCAAATTTTCATATAAATATTTAAAAAGATTAAATAAAACACTCCAAAATAATGCAAAATTTGCCAATTTTTCGTATGACCTAAGATTAAGCGGCTGCGCCTCTCGGTCTGTTGGGCAAGAGGTGGTCTGCTATATTGCATGGAGTTCCACTTGAACGTACTGCGCATTTTGTATGTACCCAAAAAGCTTTGGGGAATAGCCAGCTTTGCAGCCTAGTTGTTGCACACAGAACCGAAACTGTACCGGTACAATGTTTAGGTTCTTTTCGTTCTTTTCGGTTCCAAGAATATCGGCTCTTGGGTACCGGTATACAAAAAAATTAAAAATATTGGTTCTGGTTCCGGTTCTGAGTATTAATCGGTTCTTTTCGGTATACGGTTCCGGTTCTGGTTCCGGTTTGATTCCCGGGTTTTTATCCTTGAGTAACGTGATTTATTCATGTGTATTTTTAAACCTTTGTAGAGGGTATATTAAAATTGTCGAGATGTTTGTAACGCATAGAAGAAAGCATCTCCGACCACAGAAAGTATATATATTCTTGATCAGCATGACGAGCTGAGTTGATATAGCCATGTCCGTCCGTCTGTCCGTCTGTTTCTATGCTATCTCTTCCGTCAGATTTTTGATTAATCTTAGCAAGCTTAGCTATGTTTCGTGAAGTAGAAGTAGAGTCAGTAACTAAAGTGTCCAGAATAAAATGCAACTTAATTTGTTTGATTTAAATTGCTTTTTCTCGAAAAAATATCCTTTTTCCAGAGGGATATGCGTTCGAACATGCAGAGCTGCCAGAATTTTTTGTCAGCCACAAACGCTTAGAAGCCGCACTTAAACGGCATATACTGCAAGAAATTGGCGAAAACCACCTAAGTAAAACCACCGAAACACAAGTAAATAAAAAGGTACGAAAATTTTTAACAAATACTGATGTGACGAAAATGAAGAAGACAGTATGTAAATATATATTTATGCGCATGCGTTTCTATTTACACTTCTAGGTTGAACCAAATTTTCCGTACACTAGGAGCCTATTAGGGATGTTTCAAAGTTGTGGGAATGAGTTTGAAATTTATTCTGTACCAGCCAAAGTTTGTACAGAATTAATAGCTTTTAAGTGAGGCATCAGTGAAGTACTGCCTATCACGGTTGCGGGTGGTGCTGCGTAAAGTGTGTTTACATTTCAATAAACATTCCTTAATGTTAAATTGGCTTTATTTTATTTGAATGGGCAAGAAAGTTTTTTTTTAACAATTCGGATGCATTTTCCAGTGGTTTTCAATGCCTTGGAGCATACAGTTCTTGAGCTGGCATCGTTATAAGCTTTCAGCTATGCTAGGAGGATCATTGGACGGATAGCCCAACCACCTAGCAGCAGTCATAAGCAACAGAATTAATTACAACAAATTGGTAAACAAACACCTTCAAACAAAAAACCATAGCCGAAATTCGGGCTGCGAATTTATAATAGTGTAATTCCTATGTCTTTATTCGCCCCTTCAGAGTTTAAATACTAACTGGATGTTTGTTTGAAGTGTGAACAGCAAAACAAGTCCGCTGATGAGAGAATTTGGTTATTCTCGAAACAGCGATCGTTGTACAGACATACCCAATTGTTATTCCAAAATGTAATTAATATCTGTTGGTTTGTGTTGGTTATAAAAAGGCTTATAATCAACCAAACGACCTTGAGCTAGCCAGTTGTAATATTGACTAAAATCAAAAACAGGTCACTAAACCCCATATCCAAATATTTTTTATTTGATCTTAAGCTTTTGATTTGAAAATTTTAAATTGATTCACCTCCATAATATTGATAACATTCTAAAATTTACATAAATAATCGTTACTTGACTTCCCTATGGTCGGTTCTTAGTTGTGGGGGCTTATTTCTTCGCTGCTTTCGTTAAACGTGCTTTTTTCTTTTTCAGTAGTTTTTTCTTCAGTTGACTCACTTTGGCTGCCGGTGGTGCATTATAATTAAGTTTTGGTTTAGCACGTGTTCGCTTGACTTTGGGTTTATTCGCCAGCATCATCGAACAAGGTGACGTAGGTGGTATCCACATGCTTTGATTATTCGTTGTAGCCTCCATAGAAGCCTCGCTCATCATTAAAAATTGGTTAGCTGAATACTTTTTACCCAGCGGATTCCAATTCTTATTGAGTGGCAGAAGGACATACCAGCCTGGTGAGGATTGCTGGAGAAACCCATGCTGCACTAAATCTCGCAAGCCATGGCAGAAACTCTCCGCCGAGTTCAACATTTGGTCATATGTGAGGCCACGACGAACACCCAATTCACAGACTAGTTCCTGTTCATGTACAGGACGTTTATATTTCAGCAGAACGTCCATAATAAGTTCCATGGGTTTCAATGTTGATTTGCTCATATTTGGTAATAAGAAAAAAAAATGAATACTTAAAATTTTCGTTCAATTGTAATGTTGTCTCGTTGAGTTGGAGAATTTTATGGAATGTTTTGGGGAAATTGTAATGAAGTTTGCAGCAGAGATATGTTTTACATTTTTGGGTTCAATTTTTTTTTTATTTATTGTGAATATCAAAAGTGCAACAATCTGAAAAGTGCTATGCGTATATGGACTTTATTTCTCGCTGCTCAATCCGTTAGGCATTTCTCTACCTTTTTTACTTGTCGTTTTTCAACTTGACTTATACCTTATTTCCTTCTCGAAAATGCTATATGCCGATATTATATAGTGTTGTTATGTGTACTACTTAATATATCTTACTTAAATATGTATCTATTCATTTTGTTTGTCTAGAGTATGGACGGCTCTCTGAAGATGTGTTTTGAGATCTATACTAAATGTGTGTGCGCCACGGATAGTTATGAGACTGTGTGGTAATTGGTTCCAAAGGCGAACACCGTTTCCAAAAAAGTGTTTGTCGGATCATGCCAGTCTGTTTCTCAAGCAGACACGATTGCTCGTTCTTCTGGATGAGGTAAAAGTTAACATGTAAAACATGGTCTGGATTTTGTCTATAGATTATTTTGTGGA
>JBAMBO010003744.1:0-30723 GCA_037044535.1 Lordiphosa magnipectinata
TCAAACAGGTTTGGTAAATAGTCAAATTAAAAATTAATATTAGCGATCAAATTATGAATAAAAAATAATATTATAAATATATTGTACACTGAAATTCGATTGAAAACATGAATTGCTAGAAGTTTTATCATTGGGGTGGGAATGCGACACGATAGATCAGCCAGGCTGTATTAACATCGGATAGAGAGACTAGGGTGCATGTGAGTGAATGGGAACTGGGCATGAATGGGTGTGATTGTGTGATTTGTGTGAACGTTTTTTTTTCTATATTTTTTTTTATCAATTTGAATGCGTATTAGAGTGAATGAGGAGTGAAAAGGGGTCTACGTGTCTACAGCCACGACAGTACTTTTGAACGGACTTTTTCAACTATCTACTCTCTGACCTATAGGAAAATAGGCACGATTTTTACATAATTATTGTTTAAGTTTCTGGAAAGGATTAGCCCTGGCAAAAGAACCCCACCCAGAACGGCGAGCTCCACCGCGCCAGAGGGCAGTTTGCTCATTCCATAAAGCCGGAAGGAACTTGACACTGTCTTCGGATCAATAACCACTTTTGAGGTCTAACGTTTAGATGTAGCGAGCGATACGCAGCCTTTCCAAAATGTGGTTAATACGAGGTAGTGGGTAAGCGTCGGGTATGGAATGTGCATTGAGATCTCGGAAATCCACACACATTCGAGTGTCCCCAGTCTCCTTACCAACCAAAACGATGGGTGCGCTATACGGACTTCTAGAGGGATCTATCCGGTCATCTCTGAGGAGCTCATCCACTTGTTCATTGAAGATTTCCTGCATCGCCGAGTTTTTTGGGTAGTAGCGTTGTTTAATCGGCTTCTCATCCTTCATTACAATCGTATGTTCCGCCATGTTCGAAACTCCTGACAAATTCTCAAAGGCAGTAAGTTCCTGTTCCAGGAACTGAGTTACCCATGCCTCTAATGGTGGCTCGAGATGTTCCAGGGTTGAAATCGCCTTCGTCTCCGAGCGGCCTTCTAGCGGGATGGCGCTGTTTACAGTAGCCAAACTGACGATAGCCTCTGTCGAAGGGGCTTCTGCGTTTGTGCATCTTACAAGTGCTTGGCAAGTAGTCGTTTGAAAGTGTAGTGTGCTTCGGTGACTTTCGGAAAGGGTTATTTTTCTTGGCGATAGTAGCATCACTGCTGGGTTTTCAGGCGAAGCGTGGGGTCTTAGTGTTTCTGCCCCTGGGGTCGATGTCGATTCGACTGTGCTAACCTGAGCGGTCTCTACGAGGTTGCTAGGTATAGCTTTTGTAGGGTTACCGTTGGTCGAGGTTGGTCTCTGGAGTGATGCCGATGCTGCTGTACTCTACGAGGTTGCCAGGTATAGCTGTTGGGGTGCTTCTTTTGATTGGGGTCGGGCTCTGGAGTGGTGTCTGTGCTAACCTGGGCGGTCTCTACGAAGTTGCCGGGTATAGCTGATGGGGTGCTTCTTTTGATCGGGGTCGGTATACGACTGGCCAATTGACTTTCCTGTATACCACATAGAAAGTCAAACCCTAAGATGATCTCGTCCAGAGTAGTGGGTAGGACTAGTAAAAGCATGTTAGTCCCCCGTTGATCAAGACACACCCGAGCCACGAGAGCTTGAGACACCTCCTTCAGGGAACCGTCGGCTAGGGATATTTTTGTGCGTATTTCGTGAATGTTGTTGTCTGTTGCTAATTTTTGGGCGACCTTTTCGCTGATGAAGCTGCGGGAGGCTTAAACTTAATTGTAAATATATATAGGGTTTTCACGTCAACTTGGTTATCAATTTATCTGTTTAAAAATTTAATCCCCAACAACAAAAGTGTACTGTGAAAAAATAAGCTGACATCACCAGCCCAGACCCAGGTCATGTGATTAACCGGTTATTTATAATTTTCAGTGATGATAAATACTTCGTTATCTTTTCGAAAAGAAAATTAAAATAGAAAAGAAACTTTTGAATTATAAAGCACATTTAGCTAGCTTCTCTATCTTGGCAGCAATGGTGTAGAGGTCAGACTCTAAGCACACACAAGTATATTCACTACAGTTGAAGATTTAATTTAATTTTTAAACAGATTACTTGATAACCGACTTGACGTGAAAACCCTAATAAATTCGTGCTCCAATACGTATTGAAATCCATTTATTCATCTTCCGCACGTCGTCTGGGACAGTGGCTTCGATAGCATTTACTTTCAACTAAGTGCTGATGTGTTTGCGCAAAAATTAAAACACTAAATGTGACACGTCAAGGCATGCTTCTTTGTACAATTCATACATTCTTTCACATCAAATTAATATTTTAATTTTCAAATTAATACGCAAAATATCAGTTTACTGCTCTCTAGGTTTAAATTGATACAAAAAAAATGATACTAGTTTCAGATTCAATTTGAGACAACGCGTATAAAATTGATATTGATACAAATTTTTTTGGGTGTTAAAGGGTAGTGCGTAATAAAGAGGATCCGCAAGATGTTCCGGCTTTAATAGGTCTTTAAGATCTTTAATAGGTCTTTAAAGGTCTTTAAGGTCTTTAGTAGTCCATTTAGCTTTTTATAGCGGCCCAGTATGATTTACTATCTCTTATTTGACCTAGTGATCAGGATAAATTTAAATAGAACTGAACTTTAGACTCTTGACATAATGCCTTATATGATGTGAATGCCCGCTGGTATAAACGCATGGCTTCTTGCGAATCTTCTTTTTGAAACCGTCTTAATGCATCAAAGAAGAGCGAGCGCGCCGCTTCACACTGTTTTGTAAACCACTTCTGCTATCCCCCTTTCCATGATGTGGCCGATTTCGTAATACAGATTGTAAGAAATTCAGTAATTTTATTCGGAGTATTCATTAGCGCCATGTTACCAAGTTGTATATTGCTGTCACATTTTATTCCTTACATTTCGAAGTGCTTTCTCGACCATTTTAGCTTCGGCAGTAGTTTCATTTCTTGGGTATTCGTGGGTTGGCTTGTGAAAAGTGAGTGCGTGATTTTTAATGGGAGGTGGAGAATATACCATTTCATGTGTTTTAAAACCCTGTATTATTTAAAAACCAGGTGCCTCTGGCTTAACAGAAATCTATCGTGAACCGTACCTCTCCAGTAATAAATGTTTATATAATCGCCAAGAGGATCGTTGTCTGATCTTCCATTTACCACAGTGAAGCCAAACAAGTAAGCAGGAAGTAAGCAGGAGATACTAGATCTACGAACAGATAGAGAAGCTGACAAGAAGATCATCGTTAACTTATTGGAACAACAGAAAAAACAGGGAAATATTTGGAAAGGAGTTGGATATGTCCGTTATGTCTTATGATGCCCTTAAAAATGAGCTCCCTTCAAAAAACTAAATAGCAGTCCCAATAAAGTATTCAACCATGTTGTACCAAATAATAGACGTAAGAAAAATAATTATATATCTATGAAATTGAAAACACTGTCATATAATGTAGCAGGTTTGGCGCGGAAATGCATTTTTTACGACTTTTTTGAATACATAATATCCTTTGATGTGTTTGCGTTATATGAAACCTTCTCAGAAGCCGAATCTGACCATGTAAACGCCAAACTTAAAGAATGCGCTCTGAAATGGATACCAGCAGTTCGATACTGTACAAGAGGGAGAGCAAGCGGTGGCATGCTACTCGGACTAAAAAAATCGTTTAAATCAAATTTAGCCTCGTTCTCGCAGCAATCCGAATCCGTTTTGATCGAATTAAACACTCGCACTGGAAAACTGCATATTCTTCCTGTTTACATAAACTGCAACAGATGGGAGACCGATATGTCAATACTCTATGATACTATCAATAATGAGCAGTGCAATGAAAATTTAATGATTATTGGAGACTGCAACGCCAGAACAGGTAGCATGCCGCTATGTGGATTCAACCCGCTGCTTATACAAATCCAAATCTCGGAGACAAGGCATGGCAAAGACACCGTAATCGATGGAAACGGGCGAAAGCTCAATGAGCTGATAAATACTTTTGGGTTCACAGCACTAAGCGGCCGATCAAAAAGCGATCCTTCAGGAGAGCACACATTTGCACGAGGCACGGCAAGATCGGCAACTGATTATTGCTTAGCAAGAGGTTCATGGCTCTCATTGGTAGAAGATTTTAAGGTGGATAGTTTAATTTATTCCGACCACTTACTACTAGTAATAAGCCATACTTTTTCGGCTGAGCAAAATAACAATACTGAGCAGCTAAACCTGCTGCCAAAGCTTAGATGGTCAGAAAAATATGTAAGCAACTATAGACAAAACCTCGACCATAACCTGGAATTCAGCAACCCGGTAGCCAATACTAACTGCTACGATCTGAATAGTCTAATAAACTGCATAAAAACTCGGTTATTCAACCAAAGATCCAAGACGACAAAAAAATTAATCAGGAGTGGTTTGACAGTGACTGTGAGGTTGCAAGAGTTCGCTCATTCCACTGGCTACGTTTATCAAGATCCGAAGGCACTCCTGAGACCTTAAGATGCTACCATCAGACAAACAAGGACTATAAACAGAAATGCTACCTTGTAAGTAACTACCTTGCAAAGTAACGGCAAGTTTGGCCAAATCCCTAGAGAAAATAACAGACAGCAAGTCATATTGGGCAGCCATCAGAAAACTAAATGGGAGCAGTTTTGTTAAAGGAGGAGAAGTTACTGCGCTGCAGTTGGGAACCTACTTTCATAAACTTCTAAATGCCAATTCACCTGTGAACCCACTACACTTTGCACTCCCATATATAGAAAAAAACAGACTTGATGAACCGATAACCATTGCCGAAGTTAATAATATAGTTTTTAAATTGAAGATGACCAAAGCTCCGGGTGTTGACAGGATCCCTGCTGAGTTGATTCGTTTTGCCTGGCGGAGAAGCTATCCGTACCTATACGTTTGCACGACACTATGGAATGGGCGCTCTGGTCAGACAAAATTGTACTTAGGATGGGTGAGAGCTACAGAGACGAATTTATAAGGGAGGCGCAGCGCAGCTCGGTCGCCTGCTAGGAAGGGAACTAAATTAAGACTCGGTACAGTCAGCTACTTCTCGGATGTATATACGATTGACCAAATTAGCTGCATTTTTATGGCGCGTGGTGAGATCCTGCCACTACATTTCATACCACATATAAGGTCTGGAAATTGTACGCTTTGTAATATGAGGGTGCGTGAGGACATACTACACTTTCTTGTCGACTGTCCCATTATAGCAGAGACCAGGCAATTGCACTTCGGAGGAACTGCTTTTGGAAGGGAGATGATCTTGGATCTCCTAAATGGATCAAATTGGACCTTGTTTTCCTCTTATATTGCTGCAGCATTAAGGCACAGACACAGAATTGAAGCGGAGGAGTTTTAAAAAAATTATAGATTTAAAAATAATTAAACACAATTGTTTGGTCACCCAACCAACAGAGCAGCAGCAGCCTAAGTCTTTAAATTATAAATCTACAATTATGTTACTCTGTGTTAGCAAAGATGAAAATAACAGAACTTCCTCTCAACTACTTTGTTTTGATAATGCGCTCTTTCCCTCTCTTTCTCTGTTAAAATCTTCTAATTTGCTTGTTTTGATTGTCTGCATTTCGGCAGTGACTCTTAAACCTTTTGTGAAAACTGTGCGAGCATCCCAAACTGTGTAATCAAACTCCAGTGAGCGTAAAATCTTGAGCTCGTCTGTGACTGTCAAACAGTGGCGGAATTTCGCGCTTCTAAAACTGTAAGCTACTTCGGTTTGAGTGTCTCTTGTGTGGCTCAGTGCATTTAAAATTGTATGCAGAGTATTCTTGCCAACAACGTGGGAATCGACAGCGCAGCTACAGCCGTACCTGCTGACCAGAGCGCGGTTTTCTGTAAACGCAAGGCAGAAGCTATTGGGAGCCAAGTGCAGAAAATCGGTCAAGCTATTGGGCAAGACAAGATAGGCTCTCTCAGTGAAGAGGAATTAGTTGTGCGGTTGAAATCCCTTGAGAGCGCTCGAGAATCATTTAAGCAAGCACATAACCGCTTGGAGGAACTTGATTTCGATGAGATCGGCAGTGATTTGAGGGAGAGTTTTGATGAGACCGCCGTTCTATTAGAAACTCGTTTGCGCCGTAAAATAAAAAAGCGTCTGGTTCAACTATGCGCAACGAATCAACCGGAGAGGCTCCATTGTCCAGAAACGACCTCGTCTACCTGAGCTTAAACTACCCGAATTTAGTGGTGGTTACACCAAGTATGCGGACTTCTATTCAATGTTTTTTGCAATCATCCACAAGGATTCTGATTTATCGAATGTAGAAAAGCTGCAGCATTTGCGGTCATCTCTAAAGGGATCTGCATTAGAGGCAATTTCGTCGCTTAAACTTACGGATGATAACTATCCTATAGCTATAAACTTGCTGAATAAACGCTTTAATAACAATCGTCTTATATTCCAGGCACACGTCACTGAGATTTTGGGTTTGGAGCGGGTCGATTCGCCATCAGCTGTGAAACTTAGAGCACTGTCAGACACCGGCAACGTCAACATCCGCGCGTTACAGGGCATGGGCAGTGTGGAGCAGATTGCTGGGTGCATCATCGTGCATAGTCTGCTGCAGAAGGTGGATAGTATAACACAGACCAGATGGGAAGAGACTATACCGTTGGATGCCATACCTACATGCGAGCAATTCACAACATACTTGGAGCAACGATGTCAGAAGCTGGAAAATGTGGAGCATGCTATGGCAACATATGCGCCTAGCCCTCAGGTGGGAAAGAGTAGCAAAGCATCTAACAATTGTAGAAAATCCCTTGTCCCTACTAACTCTAAAGCAAATGGCTGCATTTTCTGTGACACTCCGGGCCACTTCATATACAATTGTTCTCGATTCGGTAACTTATCACCCCAGCTGCGCCTCCGAGAAGCCAAAAGGTTGTCCCTTTGCATCAACTGCCTGAAAAAGGGCCAGGAAATGAAAGCATGTGGCTCTGGATCGTGCCGATTGTGTGGTGTCAAGCATCACACCTTGGTTCATTTTGACTCTCAGGCCGGGACCTCCCAATCACAAATCGCCCAATCTGCTCCACCCAATGCACAAGTTGCCCAAGCATCATCATCATTTGTCGCCCAGAATCTCAGTCCTGACGTTGTGCTCCTGGCAACTGCTGTTATTAACGTAAGGAATCGCTCTGGTACTTTGGTTCCCTGCCGCACCCTGCTGGACTCTGGATCGCACATCATCACATCTCGTTTAGCTCATCAGTTACAACTTCGGAAAACCAGCTTTCGCCTCTATCTCTGGTTTAGAAGATTCAAGTTTCGCCTCAGAGGTTATTCGGTTAACCTAAAGATGCATTCACAAACTTCCGATTATTCCACTAGCATCGTTGCATTTGTCGCTCATTCCATTACTGAAAATCAGCCTAACTACTCAATGGATATTGATCGATGGAATATACTCTCAAGTATAAGATTGGCTGATCCTGCGTTCAACAGGTCTCAACAAATTGACATGCTCATTGGAGCTGGTTTCATTTTTTAACTCCTCTGCGTGGGCCCACAAAACTCAACTTGCATGGATTGTCACTGGAGGCGATGCTCATTCGCGCAGGGCAGCGAAGGAATCTCACCACTCAATTATTGCCATCCTCAGAAGCCGATTCAGACTCTAAGGTTGATGAAATAGTGCGGCGTTTCTGGAAATTGGAAAGCTGTTCTGATTCTATCAGCAAATCCACCAAGGAGGAGCTTGATTGTGAAGCCCATTTCACTGAAAACTTTTCTCGATTGTCCAATGGCGAATATTCAGTTACTTGGAGGCTCCTATCAGCAGACCTACCGACGTTTTCTTAACTTGGAGCGGAAACTAGATCGCAACCCACAGCTCAAAAGCCAGTAAGCGGCTTTTATTTAAGAGTATTTAGCATTGAACCACATGTCTCTTGTTGACTCAAGCTCGCTGAGTCTATGCAAGTATTTTTTGCCTCATCATTGCGTATTCAAGGAGAACAGTACAACCACTCAGCTTAGAGTTGTTTATGATGGCTCTGAAGTTTCGAGCTCTGTTTACTCGTTAAATGAGGTGTTAATGGCAGGCCCTACTATACAGCCCAAACTATTCAACACACTGTTGCAGTTTCGAACCTTTTTGATCGTTCTCACTGGAGATATTGGAAAAATGTATAGGTGTGTAAGGATGGCAGAACCGGATAACTGTTTTGGGTGCATGTAATAACGCCCGCGGACATAACGCCCGCGGGCATTATAGCACTCTACGCACGAAAAGAAATGTAAAATTCTGAGTAAATATTGTATGCACATGTATTAACGAAACTAGTCATATTTTATTTATTGAAATATTTTAAGAAAAGTTGTTCTTATGTTGTGGGAGTGAACCGAAAAATTATGGGGTGTGATCTGAAAAAATAGTTTAAGAAATTGTTTGTAAAAGAAATTGTGCTACTTGTTTAGTAGAGTTACCCGTACTCCAAAAATTCAGAAAAAATTTATATGTATGTGAACAATTTAGAATGCGCCGCAGGCAAAAAGAATTTAAAAAGGAAGTACAGACAATAATTAAAAAAAAAATCAGTCCTCTCTTTCATCGCTCGATTCTATGATCCGCTTGATCTCATTGGTCCCGTGATAGCCAAAGCCAAAATTTTTTTGCAGAACATTTGGAGGTAAAATCTAAATTGGGACGAAAGTCTACCAGCATCCCTGAACTCGACATGGCTTACTTTGTGCGCTGATATTAGTCGTACGTCATAATTTGAAGTAAATCGATTGGCCATCATTCCTCAAGGTGTTTAGAAGTCCATGGCTTCAGCGATGCCAGCATAGACGCCTACGATGGATGCATCTACGTCGTATCCATGGCAGAGGGGAAGCGTGAAGTGCATCTTTTATCCACTAAATCTCGATCGGCGCCCCTGAAGACTCTGACAGTACCCAAACTGGAGCTTTGCAGTGCTGTAATCCTCTCTCAACTGATTCGGGAAAAAGCTAAAATGATTGGCATGGATTGGCGCCACGTTCCTACAGCCTTCAACCCTGCCGACATTCTTTCATGGCCCCGATTTTTTTGGCTAAAGGGAAAAGTGAGTGGCCACCGCCAAGACTTGCCCAGCAACCGCTTCCTAAATTGCGAAAGAAGTTCCTCGTTGGAGTCGATGGACGCGTTGATCTTCTCCATGGTTGAAAACTTGCCAATTGCTTCGAGAAATTGAGAAGAGTCTTTGCCTATACAAATTTCGACATCGCATTGGGCATCCCAATCTCACATCTCGTGCGTGTTGGTGAGGCACAGCATCCAATCATACTGCCAAGGCGTCATCCAGTTACGAGAGCAATTATAATGTATTTTCACAAACGCAACTTACATGCTGGACCACGGTCGCTATTGGCGCAGATCCGACTGCAATACTGGCCCATCGGGGGTCGTAAAACCGTCGCAAGTGCTCCAAGCAAGTGTATCACCTGCTTTCGAGCAAAGCCAAGCTTTGCTGAAACCATCATGGCAGCCCTTCTAGAGGATCGTGTGAGCGGCTGACACACTTTTATGGTCACTGGAGTGGATTTCTGTGGGCCATTCTATTTCAAAAGAGAGATTCGAAGCCGGGCCAGAAGTGCAACGTTTGCATTTTCATTTGCTTCGCAACAAAGGCAGTGCATCTCGAGCTAGTCCCGGAGTTATCTACAGCAGCTTTTCTGAACGCTTTGAGAAGATTCGTGCTGACTCGTTGCAAGCCTGCTGGTATTTGGTCGGACAATGCTACCAACTTCGTGAGATCCAGAAATGATATGGCTGAACTCAAGCGTCTTTTTCTAAGCGATGCCTGTTTCGAGAAGATATTGTTTTATATCCCCTTTGCCAATTTACTTATTACTTTAAATAAATAGACCGAGTTCAGTTTTTAGTGCGTTTTAGTTTGCTCAGAGTTACAAGCGGGAATGAATAAAAAAAAATGCGATGACACAGGAGATCGATTGTAACTATCGCAAGTTAATAGTTAATAGTGATGACAGATATTAGAAATGATCGTTATTCGTGACATGACAATATTAGCAGAGACTTCAATGTAATTAATTGATTAATAATAGTGTGAAAGGTGGTATACAATAATCAATAAACTTAATGGCATTCTGCTGCGAACAATGCCCATATCAATGCTGTCCAGGAGTGTTGTCTTGCTGATGACATCGAATGGTGATTTATCCCACCTCGGTCTCCAAACTTCGGTGGACTTTGGGAGGCAGCAGTAAAGACGGCTAAGCATCATTTCTATCGGTCGGTCGGACCATCTCTTCCTCCATTCGATGAACTGCGAACGCTTATCTGCCACATTGGGGCAATCAATAATGCAAGACCTCTTGTTCCAAATTCAGAGCATCCAGCCGATCTTGATGTGTTGACGCCAGCGCACTTCCTAAGCACCGTGCCGCTGACGCTGTTTCCTGAACCTGACGTAGCAAAGCTGAACTTCAACAGGCTGGATCGGTGGCAACGCATGACGTTCTATCAGCAGATTTTTTGGGCACGTTGGCGTGAAGAGTATTTGACGCTTCTTCAGCAGCGTTCTAAATGGCGAACACCTCAACCTGGTGAGTGCGTCAATGATGTTGTCCTGGTCAAGGACGAAAACTTGCCTCCTCTTAAGTGGCCGCTAGCTCGAGTGGTCGAGCTCATTGTCGGAGCTGAAAATCTGCCCCGGGTCGCGGTACTAAGGACTCCTACTGGACTGATAAGGAGAGCAGTGCGCAAGCTGTGCGTGCTGCCAAAGCAGGATGATGTTGAAAGCCCGTGTCTTCCAACGGAGGAAGAATGTTTGGTCACCCGACCAACAGAGCAGCAGCAGCCTAAATATTTAAATTAAAAATCTTCAATGTTACTCTGTGTTAGCAAAGGCGCAAATAACGTAACTTCCTCTCACCTACTGTGTTTGATAATGCGCTCTTTCCCTCTCTTGCTCTGTTAAAATCTTCTAATTTGCTTGCCCTTGGCCTTCAGCTCAAGTGCATAAGTCAGTCTTGATTTTGGTCTACTAGGCATCAGTTGTTCTGACTCGCCTCAACATCTCGGTTCACTTTGTTGTAACGGCACGGATCATTTAATCGCAGCTAATTAAACAATTGTAAATTGCTTAAGCACGGCCATGTCGGGCCGTCTGCTTAATATTCGTTTCATCTTAAATCGGCCCAGTGCGGCAAATAAATCAACATTTTTTTTTTTAAAAACACAACTTTGGTGTTAAATTTATTTGGCCGAAATTTCTATTTCTGCTATTGAAAAAGCTCAATAGCTCAACAACAATAGTAATAATAATCAATAATAGCCTAAGGAGTTTGCCGATATGTATAATCTAAATAGTAATAGTAAGAGTAAAAAAAATTTAAAAAAATGGATCTTTAATCTATCTTTATGCTGGGAACGATGCGATATCTTGTGACGAGCTTAGTAGCCGTGTGTAGTACTGGTATGAAGATAGAAAAAGGATCAGACTGACGGTTTATATATCATGCCTTTAGTATATCTCTAAACGTATCTTTTTAGTTCGATACACATGTATGTTACAATGAAAAAATATTGAAAACTTCCATTTAAATAAAGACTACTACCACTGCTACTACTTTTTTCATTTATTTTTAATATTCTTGCCGGTTATTTATTTGCATCGAAGTTTTTCGCCAGCAAGCAACTATTGTGGAAGTTTTTGGCTTAGGTTTCGGCTCATATGCATATCCATGATTTGTAAGAAACCTTTAAAGCACAGCAATTAAATTTGCTCAACATTTTTTTTATTCTTGGGCAATGGTCAAATTATGCAGAATTTCCCGCGAACAAGACTAGCGTAACATGGAATCTAATGGTGAAAAATGATAACCCCCAAGGACCACTTCATCTCACGGTATGTCACATGCCGATCCTGCACTTTTATTTCAGGCACAGCATTGATTGTGTCTGGCACAGCAACCGTTTTTAAATTCAACAACAAAGTTTGGCATCCCAAAGGTTGCTTTGATGAAATAGTAAAATGAAAAATTAGAAATTGAAATTCTATGTAGCATCTTTAAGGCCACGGCACCCGTATTTTTAACACTTTCAAAAAAAAAAAAATTTCAGATAATTGACGTTCAGTCTAATGTACAATGTACACAAGTAGGCAAAAGTATTTTGACAAGAAAAATTTCATAAATAAACCATTATATCTTTAAAAAAAAAATCGTAAAACTTTTATCGGTTACTGGTATAAAAGTAAGCTTTCAATAAAACATAAGTAGTACACAATCAGGTGCTTAGTTTAGAATATATTAATCAAAATGTGCAATTGGGGGTTTGTGTTGCAGTAAGTAGGAAGCGACCACTTAAGGGTACCGACTATCTGGCATTCTGAGAGCTATTTTTATATATTCTAAGTGAAGGCGCAGGGTATAAAAAAAGAGTGGCGGCTGTCCAGTTTCGAGATAGATGGCGAAGTTAGGTGTGTTAAAGGGCAGAGCAAGGATTTTTTGGGTTAAGAATATCTGGCTTCGTTCTACATCCTCGTATTGCTGGCTTCTCCAGACTTGTGCTGCATCGATGATTATGAAACAAACTACTCCTTATGCTTGCAGGCAAATCAAGCGCTGCAGCAGCGCTGCTTGCCGAGTTTAAGAGCGCTAACATTGAAAACAAAAAAGTTTTTCTCACAAAATCCCATTATCCGAAAGATCGTTTCTCTGGCAGCTACTAGAAGTAGTCATCCGACATATTATCAGCGTGCAGCCAAAAGAAGCCTTTGTGCAAAATTTCAGCTCGATAGCTTCAAAACTGAGCGTAGAAACAGACGGACAGAGGGACGGACGGACAAACGGACGGACGGACAAAGAATACTTTACGTGGTCGGAGATGATTCCTTCTTTGCGTTGCAAACTTTTTGGCAAATGCCAATAGTTGTTTGGGAGACTTCCTTGCCGCCTCTTTAAGAGAGGTGAGACTTGGGGAGTGCAGATGTTTTAATCTTGTCTTAGCGATCGCTGGGCAGCTGCAGATGAGGTGTTCCAGAGTTTCTACGACTTCAGGCTTCTTACATTTCCTGCAGGTGTCCGCTGTCGTGATGCCTAGCTTTTTCGCGTGAGCGGCTGGTAGGTAGTGACCAGTTAGTATACATACAAGCAGTCTACAGTCTCTTCTTTGGAGCTGTAGCATATAGTGAGTGAGTTTTTTTTGGTGGTTCAGTTTAATGAACAACTCAATTTTGTTGTTGAGATGGGACAGCCGAAAATTATGCAACTTTTTTTAACTCGGCTATTTATCATCCGATCTTGATGAATTTCGATTCTGGGCTTATAGATGTTGCGAATATAAATGTAAGTTTTAATTTTGAGATCGATATGTCAAAAATTGTGGAAGTTATTCAACATTTTTTATTGTGGGGGCGGGGGTGGGCGTGGCAAAAATTTGAAATAAACTTGATCTGCGTGCAGACAATAGGAGTCTACATTTCAAAATTGGTTGCTCTAGCTCTTCTAGTCTCTGAGATCTAGGTGTTCATACAGACAGACGGACGGCCGGACAGACGGACATGGCTATATCGACTCGGCTGTTGATGCTGATCAAGAATATATATACTTTATATGGTCGGAAATGATTCCTTCTGCCTGTTACATACATTTGCACGACTTTAGTATACCCTTTTACTCTACGAGTAACGGGTATAAACAGTGGAAAGCTAACTTCGGCTCGACCGAAGTTTATATACCCCTGTAGCTTGTTTAATTTATATAAATTAAGGTTTTAAATGATTTTCGTCGAACGTTCTTAGCTGAGTTATTTTCCAAACTCAGCAATAGATGGCGCCACTACTTTGACCATTTGCTTTCCAGTTTGTTATATGGCAGCCTTCTACGGAAAGCTTAAAGACGCTACCATTGAAAACAAAAAAGTTTTTCTCACTAGAACTACTTTTTCAACCGATCGTTCCTATGGCAGCTATATGCTATGGTCATCCGATTTGAATCAAACTAGGCAGAACTGTGTGGTATCATATAGTATTGATCAGTAACAAGTTTAAGAGCGATAGCAATGGAAACAAAAAAGTTTATCCTACTAAGACTTTTTCTGTGAACTAACTTTTGTATGGCAGCTATACTATATAGTTGTCCGATTTTTATCAAACTTAGTGGAATTATGTAAAATCATAGTAAACTGATAAATACGAGGTTTGGGGGCGTTTGCACTGAAAACAAAAAAGTTTTTCTCACTAAAACTAGTTTTTTTTACCGATCGTTCCTATGCTATATGCTATAGTCATCCGATCCGGCCGATTCCGACAAATGTGCAGCGTATTTGTACCAAAAGGCTTCGTGCAAAGTTTGGTTAAGATAGCTTTTAAACTAACGGAGGAGATAGCATAGAAACAGACGGACGGACGGACAGACGGACGGACATGGCTATATCAACTCAGCTCGTCATGCTGATCAAGAATATATATACTTTATGTGGTCGGAGATGCTTCCTTCTACAAGGGTATATAACAAGAAAGTGCGCTGTAGTCGAGTTTCCCGACTACAAAATACCCTGTTCAATTGAGACACACATACAAACACACGCCCTCACACAAACGCACATACACACACGCGCGCGCACACGCGGCCAAGTCGCTGACGGACGGACATGGCTATATCAACTCAGCTCGTCATGCTGATCAAGAATATATATACTTTATGTGGTCGGAGATGCTTCCTTCTATGCGTTACAAACATCTGGACAATTTTAATATACCCTCTACAAGGGTATAACAAGTAAGTGCGCTGTAGTCGAGTTTCCCGACTACAAAATACCCTGTTCAATTGAGACACACATACAAACACACGCCCTCACACAAACGCACATACACACACGCGCGCGCAGACGCGGCCAAGTCGCTCGTATGCAGTATGGCTCTGACATTTTTTTTGCAGTTGGAGGGGGGAAGGGCGGAAATTTTCCAAATTTGGATACGGTATACACCAATGTGCATGCAAAAATTTGTGTCTCTATCTCTTATACAGCGGTGTCACAGGAATCTCTTCCAACCCAAAACCAATTCTTTGTCTCACAGAAATCTCTTTCGGTTGGTTTCAAATCTCTCGTGTTTTGTCAGGAGATTTAGCAAAATTCACCACCCAAGCAATTTCGACAAGTAAAATTAGTTTTGGAAATGTAAACAACATTATTTTTCTGGATATGTTGCATCAAATTAATAAATTATTTGATTAGTTTAAACATTGAAATTTGTAAAAGCCATGAGTGGCGCGAACTCATTTTTAAATTTCGCGTTTTATTTTTGCAGAACATGAAATGAAATATGACTGACTGACTGACTGATTTACTGATTCACTGACTGATTGGCAATCAACGCAGAGCGCAAACGGTAAGAGATAGATGGTTGAAATTTGGACAGGAGTTTCCATTAGTAGTGAAAGTGCGTACTAAGACGGGGTTTTGGAAAATTTCAACCGGAAAAGCGTCGGAAAAGTTTGTACGGGAAACATTTTGTTTTTCATCCGATTGACATGAAATTTGGTTTGTAAGCGTAGAACGCGAAATAATTCGACAAGTGTTTTCCCGATTTTGGAAAATTCGCCCAGGAGGAAAATGGCCGGAAAATTCAGCAAGCAAAAAACTATTTTTCATCCGATTGAGTTGACACTCGGTTTGTAAGGACAGAATACGAAATAATATGAAATGTTATATTCCAGTGTCGGAAAATCCGGCGCCCAGGCGTGAAAATCCCCGGAAAATTCTGTAGACAAATAATTATTTTTCATCCGATTGGCTTGAACATCGGTTTGAAGGGATAGAATACGAAATAAAGTGAAATGGGGCAGAAACGATAACGATAACGATAACGATAACGATAACGATAACGATAACGATAACGATAACGATAACGATAACGATAACGATAACGATAACGATAACGATAACGATAACGATAACGATAACGATAACGATAACGATAACGATAACGATAACGATAACGATAACGATAACGATAACGATAACGATAACGATAACGATAACGATAACGATAACGATAACGATAACGATAACGATAACGATAACGATAACGATAACGATAACGATAACGATAACGATAACGATAACGATAACGATAACGATAACGATAACGATAACGATAACGATAACGATAACGATAACGATAACGATAACGATAACGATAACGATAACGATAACGATAACGATAACGATAACGATAACGATAACGATAACGATAACGATAACGATAACGATAACGATAACGGTAAAGGTAACGGTGGGTGGGAAGTCGATAGGATATGGGTATGATTTGGAGGAAAAATCCGACAGCAAAGTCGTAACGGGGGAAAGTCAAAGTAGTAAGACGTTGAATTCAAGCCGATGTATGTAGGATTCGCATTGTGGGCTCTACGGGGGACACAAATTAATAAGGCTATACTGATGGCGGCGCAGCGAAGCGCGACGGGTACTATGCTAGTATATATATAATTTAAAAATGCATCATAAAACATGTAACACAATCAATAAATATAACTTGAACATCCAATTAACCCTTAACTAAATTAAAGGGAAATTTTTCCTTCTGGCTGTTACATTTACACAATGTATGTATTTGCACAACTTAATGATCCCCTTTTCCCATTTTTAATGGGAGCAGGGTATTATAAAAAAACTGTGCCAGTAATTTTTAGCTTACCTTGTGTATCCAACATGAACGAATCCCACAGTTTCTTATCGATAGTTGCCCTATCGATAGCGTGTGTGGACTAAGAGAACAGCTGATACACAGCTCAGGAATATATTGCTAACAATTATTTTGGATGTGATCAGCGAAAATTTGGAGGGAAGGTTTTTTTATTGGTTTATGAGCTGTCATCTGAATGGGAAACCAGCAGCGTGCAGAGATTGTTAGGGGATGGTGCCAAAGGACAGTTAAGCCAAATTGATGAGACCGCCAGAGGGACGTAAGGCCACAAAGGTCGGAGGGATGTCGTCGGTTAAGCACCTTCTTAGTCTGTTTGTCGCCAGATCAGAGGCAAATCAATTGGAGTGATCGTTCATGATACCTGCTGGTGCACATATTGATTTGAGCTGATTGTGGCAAAACGACCAAATCGCGGTACATAGTTGTATGCCTCACATACCAGGGACTTCACATAGTTTTTTGAAGGTAGTGCGGCATGCTGCTCCCCATAGCGGGATCCTCCAGGTCCAGGAAGGCATGATGATTAAGGATGTTGGATCGCAACGAAAGCCCGCTACGAGGCTTGAGGAGCCAATCGAGTAATGCGAATGTATTTAGGCAATCTTGTATCCGACCATGAATTACTTCGTTTGATTGGCGACAAACCGAGAAGTCATACCACTTTGGAGATGATCGCATTATAAAGTTGTGCAGTTAACAACATGCTTCAGTAATGTTTTGCGCAATCCGGGACGCACAGTTAAGTGTCATGCTCAGCTATCGGCCTATCATCCCCAAGTATAAAGTATGTAGCATCTACTCCGAGCAGCATGCTTCCTCCAAAAAATGTTATTTTAATTTCCCTTAAATTTTTTAAATTCAAATAGTTAACAATGCTTAACAGCTGTTTGATCAGAGAGACCGTGCACCTTTTATTTGCATGGTCAACCTGTTTTAGTTATGTTCCACAAACAAAATAAATAAATCGCAAATTCCTGGCATGAATTTTCCGCAGTGCTGGATACAGGCCTAAAGTACAAAATGATCTTTAAATCAGTACGCGGAGTGTAAAACGATTTTTTACAGACTTTGTGGTTATGCGTTCAAACCAAACCCGCAGCTTCAAAATCAGTTGGCAGTTACTACTACCTAGTATGGTTGCAATGTATCGACCCTCCTACGTGTTCTCTAGCAGCCTCGACTTTGTCAGTTTTTTCGAAGTTATGTACTCACAAAATTTTACAAATTGATTTTTCCTACAGAAAATGTTTCTGAATTTTTGGAATTTTCGTAAATCATATCGTGCTTTCCAAATTTAAGAAATCTTTCCATGCATGTGCTAAGCTTTCCACCAAGCTCTGCCAAAAGTTAACCCTTTTTTTCTGCTGATTGCAGATTATTGACGAAAGTCGAAAACGGCAATTAAGCGATAATATTGATAATCTTTTAGTTTTAAACAAAAATATGGAAATATTTCAAAAAAAATGAATGGAAGATAAACGTAACTTTTTATTTTTTAAGTGTTAATGTTGGAATAAAAAGCACCTTATTTAATTTATACATAACTAAATAAATTTTTAGTAGATGCATTTTTATCGTGCATGATCATAAAATAATTCCTTCTTAAAAATAAAAAAATTACGTGCGTGAATCGTGGGTCAATCAATGCTAAAGACACTGCTTTTCAAGAAGTCAAACGATCACACATAACTACATCGCCCTGCTTATGACAATACTTCTTCTTCTTCTTTGTTGGCACGATATTCGCATAACAACCGCTTGACGGACTCGGACTATGCTATAAATGCCCTCCAGTCGCTTCTGCTTCGTGCGAGCTGGCACCAGTTGTTCACACCAAGATTGGAAATGTCATTCCGCACCTGACCATAACATCTGAGTGGTGGGCGTCCCCTCTTACCTTTTCCTCCAAAGTCAGCCACCTTCGCTTTGTACGCCTTTTTTACTGGAGCTTCTTCATCCATCCGGGTGACATCCGGGTCCCTATAGATCTTATATCTGGGGGTGTGCGATGCAGGTTTACTCGATCAGGGATAATTATTTTAATTCAAACAATATTTCAGAAGGTAAATTTAAACTTAAAGTAGTACTGATGTGCTGTTCGTGCAAGAGACGCCGACTTCTTCTTTCTCTGTCGTCTCTTTTGCCATTTTTTGGGAAATAATGATGCCGTTCACACCACACAGCTTCGTTGTTGAAGGGCCGTGTACACCACATGGCTCCGCCGCTAGATGAAAGCCTATCGATATCGTGAGGGAAACCGGACGGTTCGTCCGGATTTTGTCGAAGTAGTGGTCGTACAAGATGGCTCTGATGATTGAGCTTGATCCGGTGCAGTTGTAACCGCAGTTTTGGGATAGCCGACTGTGGTTTTCGTTGTGTTGGCGTTATCCAAGAAATCTGCTGTTAATCGGTCGATAGGGATGTTGACGTCGCGATTGGGCAATCGAATTATGAAGAATTTGCTTGTTTTGTCTAGGACTTAAATGGACCCTCGAAGGGAGGTTCCAATGGCGAGCATACGTAACACATAAACGTGCGCTGCATGACTGAGCTCTGGCTGAAAGAAGGTTTGCTTATTACCATGGGTGGATGTACTGCTTTGACCGAGATTGCATTCTTTTTCGTAACAGCTTTATGAACTCGGTTTCGTTCGGATGATTCTATCTAGTAGTGACGAATTCACCAGGAATGCGGAGTTTTGAACCAAAAAGCAGCTCTGCTGGGCTAGCTCCAAGATCCTCTTTCATAGTGGTACGTAAGCCTAGCAGTAAGAAAGTCGCACTAATCGTTGGTCTCGCGACATTTAATGGCGGCTTAAGAGTCCCCACGTTAGGCAGTAGCGATTTCCTCTTGAGACTGGTAATGGACCAAAGATGTCGATGTTTATGTGGTCAAAGCGTTGATGAATTGGTCCGTAGCTCCCCATCGTATATTTGTTGTGGCGTTAAACTTTGCACCGTTGGCATTGCGTGCACGTGCGAACAAAATGGCCGATGTCCTTTGCCATCGACGGCCAATCAAATCGATGCGAGACAAGCTTTTGGGTAGCCCTGCGGCCTGTATGTGCCAAGCTTTGCATTTTTTGCATCACTTGTTTCCGTAATTGCCGTAATTATCGAACTGTATTCTCGTTTGCCGCAATAGAGAAATGATGAAGTGTTCAGTAGAGAAACCTTTTTAAGGCGTAGCGAAGTCTCCTTATTTTACAGCAAATTCTGCAGCTCTTGATCAGATTCTTGAGCAGTACCGATAGCTTCTATATCAATTTCAGTGATCGTGATGATTCGTGAAAGTAAATATGCTACTTCAGTGTCTTTGCCGGAGACATGTTGTATGTCAGTAGTGATCTGACTGATTAAATCCAGATGTCTTCCTCTTTGGGGTGGCGATTTTTCCAATTTTTGTGTGAAAGATCAGTGGTTTATGATCCGACAACACAGTAAATTGTCTGCCTTTCAGTAAAAATTAAAAGTGCTGTATTGCCAGATAAATCGTTAACAACTCGCGGTCATAGGTTCCATACCTTGTTTGCGCTGGATTCAGCTCTTTTGAAAAGAAGCCTAATGGTTGAATTTTCCCATTGAAATGATGATGTGCAACAGCATCAAAAGCGTTGTCTGGGTCGTCTGTGGTCAGCGAGAGTGTTGCATTCGGAGACAAAAAGGAGAGCAAGGTAGCGTTGGCTATTTGATCCTTGTATGCTTGAAATGCAAGCAACGTGTCATCTGTCCACACGACTGGAGTCTTAACATTTTTCTTGTTGCCCTTGATGAGCGATTACAGTTTGATTTTACTGTGCGCAGCGTTTGCGATGAATGGACGGTAGTAGTTGATCATCTTTCTTTGGAAGTACCTAGGTACAAATACCTATGTACATACCCAGGTACATATTTTGTGTACCTTTTACCTTACCTCGGTATTTTCAAATTCGAGTACCTTTTACCTTACGTCTTAATTTTCATTTACCTTGGGAATAGGTAAGGTACTAGGTACTTTTCGTACGTGACTTTTTTTGCTCCGATTACAGTATAGCTGAGATGCTGCCGCGCTCTGTCATTTTGAAAAAAGTTCCAGGAACCTGTTTGTGGCTTTAACTGGACATCCGGTTAACAATCCGTGTTCAAAAACAATACGATCCATGCTAGATAAAAGGAAGGCGGACTATCAGCCGTGCTCCCATTTCAATTTTTGCAAACATTTTTCGATTTTCAGACAAATTTTGTACTGAAAAACGGTTTTAAGTCGCAAAATTTTACATTACACAAGTGAAACTGGGAGCACGGCTGTATAAGAAAAATATCGCCGGTATTTTTCAAATTACTCATTTTATAAGTACGTCTGTCGATATCTGGAGTTGCAATAACAAAAGTTACTTTCGGGTAACGACTATATAGATAGCAGTCTACATTCTCATTCTCTAGTGCTCGCATAAGCGTGCACACACATGAAATAATTGCTACCATATTAGCTGAAGTTCATAACAAATATCGACTTAGAGATATCCAAATGTTAAACAGTTACAGAAAAGTATTTGAAGTGTACAGTTTTGAAA
This sequence comes from Lordiphosa magnipectinata, assembly GCA_037044535.1. NCBI lineage: Eukaryota > Metazoa > Arthropoda > Insecta > Diptera > Drosophilidae > Lordiphosa > Lordiphosa magnipectinata. The sequence goes on from JBAMBO010003744.1 coordinate 21,257, forward strand.
GAAACACGTGAAGCCTGAGTTTGGACCTATAGAAGAGTCAGGATAGTTCAGCTGATGCTGAAATTATTTTTCTTAAGAACTTTAGATGCGCGACACACACTTTGAACTTAGTTGTTTCGAAAAATGCTGAACAGGCTCTTCCAAACACATTATTCATGCGGTTGTACAATTCGTTCTTAGCGAAAGCAACGGCAACTTGGAATGCTGTTAGCCGATCCACAGTAGCAGCAGATGAAGTATCGTGACCAAAATTATTTATTTGGCTTTAGCCCAGTGCTACAAGATGATACTTATTTTTAACGCACTAGTCACAACTTTGCAAGGCAAATCCAGTTGTAATTTAGGATTTTTTCTGAATTCAATGCTTGAATCATTTAAAATATTGTCATCAACTTAAAGATGCTCTTAAAAAGGAGTTTTAAACGATTTTCTTTTTTTTTAAACTTGACTTAAAGCGAGGCAAAGACCTTTGCTTGAAATTAAAGTGGATTCCAAATAAAATCTGTAGTGTTTTAGAGATTGGCGTGTTAAAAAAAATACGGAAAATTGGGAAACTGTTGTCAATGACAGTTCAAATACAAAGGATTCTGAAGAATTTTACAATACCAGCAATGGAAGATTGGATAAAACTGAGAATTGCTATAAAAATTCTAATATTGAATTGGAAGTCTTAACTTATCTTGCCCATTTCACGGTTCGACAAAATCCAACTTTTATTAAAAACCCGGCATGAAACCCTTAAATTATGATAAAAGGACCTCTGTAAGCATCACCTCATACCCAGTTTTCCAAATAAAGCCTCGGTTCGCGTTTTATGGGTACTTTTGTACTTGCAACACACAACGGCAACAATTTTATCTTAGATTTTAAGATAAAAATTTGGAAAATTCACCAAATGTGGACAGGGTGATTGGGAACGCAATACTTTAATCGGACAATTGGTTAAGGTACCTCCAGAAAAAAAGCGATCGTAGATTTTTATTAAAATCGATTTTTATGATGGGCTATAGCAGACCCCTTAGAGATGGTACTCTATAGCCAAAAAACCGCGAATTCGAGTACCAATTTTATATTCACCCACGAACCACTTCATATTCTACTACTCACTAAATAGACCGAATTGTGTTTTTAGATTCACCAAAGAAGGTTTGGTTTGAGGATTACAGGCAATTTTTTACGAGCAATTGCCTTTGAACAACATTGACCATTTGGGTATCACAGGCTTCCCCAAAATAATGTAATTATTCTTATGAGTAAAATTCGACATTCAAGAAATAGTACAACTTCAATTAAAATTGTCTTTGGTGGAGAAACCGCGATACACTAAGATGCCTTGAACTGAAGTATTTAAATAATACCATATGTTTTCCTGCTGGTAATAAAGCGCTTAACTCATAAAAACTATTACATAATTTTGGTAAAGCTGATTGTACCCTAAATGGTCAATGTTGTTCTAAAGCAGTTGCTAGTACAAAAATGCAATAGCCCATTATGACATCATAATAAACGATTTTAATAAAAATCTACCGTGCGCTTTTAAAGATACTCAAGAATACAGGATTAACTCCTTCCGGAGGTACCCTAACCAATTGCCCGTTTGAAGTGAATTTTTTGTATTGCGTTCCCAATGACCCTGTCCACATTTGGTGAGTTTTTTAGATTTTTATCTTAAGCCCTTAAAATCTAATATAAAATTTTTGTCGTTGTGTGTTGCAAGTACAAAAGTACCCATAAAACGCGAACCGAGGGTTTATTTGAAAAACTGGGTATGAGGTGATGCTTACCGAGATCCCTTTTATCATAATTTAGGGGTCCCATGCCGGGGTTTTTTTAGTGTTGTACTGTGTTATAGCAAATCTTTTGAATATATACTTATGTATACAAAAAAATTAAATTTTTTTAAAGTATAATACCATTTTGCCTAGGTCTGCCCCTGTTCAAAGAATTTTTAGCAGTAGAGGCCAAATACCTACACCAAAAAAAAAATAGAGTAGGTGACGAAATATTCAAATCTCTTGTTATATTACAAAAGCGAGCATATACCATATGAGAAACATTTTTATAATATATCATATGAAATTAAAATGTTCCATATTTTAACCTTATATTTGGATTTATGCCCGTATAGTTAATAGTTATTAATAATATAATTTGTACCTTTACCCTTACATAGGTACTGGAAATTAAGTATACCTTGTACCTTACCTAGGTAAGAAAATTGGGTACCTTTCCAATCACTGTTGATCATGCCGAGAAATTTCTTTATTTGACTTGCTATTTAGGGTCGCAGAAAATTTCGGATGGCAAAAACTCGTGCTTCTAATGGCAACAGTCCATTTGCATCGATATTTTATTTACCAAGAAATTGAACATCCGGTTTGGAGAGTTGGCATTTGCTAGCGTTTATTGTCAAGTTGATGTCCTGAGGTCGCTTAAAAACTGTTTGTAAATGTAGCTTATGCTCATCCATGTTTGTCAAGGCGACAAGTATGTCGTCGATATAAACAAATACGAAATCCAAGTCACGGAAAACATTATGCATGAATCTTTGAAAAGTTTGCGGAGCGTTGCGCAAACCGAAGGTCATGTAACAGAACTCGAACAATCCGAACGGAATAGTTATTGCCGTCTTGGGAATGTAATTTGGCTCGATTGAAATATGGTGATATGCTCGTTGCAAGTCGATGACCGAAAATGTGCTTTTGTTGTAAAAAATATTTGTGACGTCATGTAAAAAGGTAATGTATAGCGATCGGGCACGGTTTTCGCATTGAGTGCTCTGAAATCACCACTAGATCTCCATTCCCCGTTTGCCTTGAGAGCCACGTGCAGCGGACTGGCCCAATTGCTGCTGGAGAGACGACAAATCCCGCGCTCCGCCATATAAGCGAATTCTTTCTTAGCGGTAGTGAGCTCGTCTCCAGTAAGTCTGCGTGGGTGGGCAAATACTGCAGGCCCTTTGGTGTCGATAACGTGCGTTACGTTAGAAGGAGATGGTTGTATGTTTTGGTTGTGCATGGCAAGGTGCTTGAACTCCTCGAGTAGATTGGCAGCATCGTTATTTAGGATATGCGAAACTATTGTAGCGTCACAAGTCTTTGATGCGGCTCCATGCACATGCTGAGATATTTATGTGTCGATCAATGTGCGTCATTTAGCGTCCGCCAATAGATCATAGTGGCTTAAAAAGTCTGATCTGATGATCGGTGTAGAGACGTCGGCAGGGATAAGTGTCCAGACAAAGTAACGACGAAGTCTAAGTGAAAGCTTGAGGCGCCTTTCACCAATCGTTTTGATGGGCGTGACGTTTGCTGCGAATAGACTGAAAGTGTTTGTTTTACTGGATTTATCTTTTGTTAGGGCTGGGAGAACTGATACGTCGACACCTGTGTTAATGAGAAATTTCTGTTGGGTGCCCTTATCGAAAATTGTTATGAGTGCCACATGTTTTTCATGTTCTAGTTCTGCGGGCGACGAAGCAGAAGAGCTTTTTAGTTTTTTGAATCTTTGTTAAATGAGTAGGGCGGCTTGAACTTTCCAACTTGAAGAAGAGTTGCGACTATTAATTGCTGACGTTTAATAAATCGTCACTAATGCGGTCATTCGCTGGACGACGAAGCTCATTGAGTAGTTGGGTTGGAGGATGGTCCCTCCCAAGTCGATTGCGGAAAGAAGCTTTTGGATTTGGCTTTGCTCGATTTCGCAGAATCGCTCAATTATACAGTGTTTAAGGTTTTCGTACTTGTCACTTGTGGGTGGATTGAGCACGGCGTCGGTGGTTTGAGCAATAACGTTCGATTCCAGTGAAGCCAAAACTGTGTGGAACCGTTTTTGTCTGAAGTTATTCCAGCGATGCAAAATTGGGACTCGATGTGGGCAAACCAGATTTCGGGACGCTCTGCACCCGGAAAGTTCATTGCATCAGACAACTATGTTTGAGTTTAATTAAGTCTGCAGTGTTGATTCTGTAAGGGTCACCATTTATTCCGTGGGGGTGTGTGATGCAGGTTTACTCGGTTAGGGATAATTATTTTATTTCAGACAATATTTCAGAAGGTAAATTTAAACTTAAAGTAGTGCTGATGTGCTGCTCGTGCAAGAGACGCCGACTCAATACTTCTTCTTTCTCTGTCGTCTCTTTTGCCATTCGGTGGGAAATAATGATGCCGTTCACACCAGCCAGCTTCGCTGTTGAAGGGCCGTATACACCACAGCTCCTACAGTTCGCGATTCGTTCGAATGCGGAATCCATCGCCAACTTTAACAGATCCATAAATCCTCCGAAGAATTTTTCGCTCGAACACGCCAATCGCCTCGTCATACGCTGCTGTCAATGTCCATGCTTCTGCGCCGTATTGCAGGACTGGGATGATAAGCGACAAATGAAAAAACGAGGCGATGCCAACGATGAAGACGATGCATAAAATGCTACGATGCCAAATATAACATAATGTAGAAACACTAGTGCAGATCATTAGTAAGCAAGTGCATATTTCTCTCTACCCTCTTTTGCATTGCCACCAGATTTGTGAACCAGTGGGTAATGATAAATTTGTCATAAATTATTAATAGATTTAGCATTTTTAATAAAAGGCTAATTACACTAAGCATATCTAACATCCCGCATCATGCTTAAAAATGCTTAATAATAATAATAAAAATGTTGCTACGCCAACATTTGTAAAATTTCGTTTTGTCAAAATATCTACAAAAATTACAAATTTTCCCACGACAAATGCTTATGCCTCATTATGTGGAATGTTAGATGTGCTCAGTGTAATAAGCAATATCAGGTTATATTGTTAGAGCAAATAATAAAGAAACCCTGATTGTTATATACCCTGTATCCCTTCACTCATTTATAATATTCAATTTAATGCAAGTTGTAAAGTAGTCCCCCTACGTCACATTTGAATAGTCACGATATCAATACTAAACTGGCGAGGAACGCCAATAAACAATTTAAATTCAAACCCAACGGCCATTTGTTGCGGCGAACAACCCATCCCTAAGGGCGAGCGATCTTTTTTGCCATAACGCGTAGCGAGCGAGAGAGGGGCTAAAAAATCCCAGAGGGGAATTCGAGGCAGCGGGCGTCACCGCCAAAAATGGGGATTCAGTCGTGAGCAGCGAAGAAGGTCGGACGTGCGCGGATGAACCTAGAGAAAGTATACAAGAAATGGAAAACACGTGGAGACAGTGAACGAAGGGAGAATAAAGTAGAGAGATCTAGTAAGAAGGATCGGCGAAGTAAGTAAAGGGAAAGAGGATAAGACGAAGGGAGAACAGCGGTGCAGCGAGGCCTATAAGCAAAGTGAACGAAAGGAACAGAGAAACAAAATAAATTGTATTAAATAAAATTCGGCGTCGTTTGTGTTCAATTTTCTGTCCCTTTAGGATCTTGATCCCCCCTGGTGACGCGGATCCCTCCCCGCTCCACTAACACGTAGATAATCAGACGGAGACGTGGATCCCTTCCCGCTTCAATATTAACAATTAATTTACCAGAGTCGTGGATTGCTTCCCGCTCTACTAGACGTGGATCCCTTCCCGTTTTTTTGCTCGTAGTTGGTTAAACAGAGACGTGGATCCCTTCCCGCTCTTTTGCTCGTAGTTGGTTAAATAGAGACGTGGATCCCTTCCCGCTCTTTTACTCGTAGTTGGTTAAATAGAGACGTGGATCCCTTCCCGCTCTTTTGAACCAAGTTAGCTAAACAGAGACGTGGATCCCTTCCCGCTCTTTCGCCCGTAGTTAAATAAACAGAGACGTGGAACCCTTCCCGCTCTTACGCCCGTAGTTAAATAAACAGAGACGTGGATTCCTTCCCGCTCTCCCGTCCGTAGTTAGAAAATCAGAGACGTGGATTCCTTCCCGCTCTTTCGCCCGTAGTTAAATAAACAGAGACGTGGATTCCTTCCCGCTCTCCCGTCCGTAGTTAGATAAACAGAGACGTGGATTCCTTCCCGCTATTTTGCCCGTAACTAGTCTGACAGAGTCAAAGAATCCTTCCCGTGCCGTTCCCCATAGTTTACAAAGCTGGGCCAAGGATCGCCCCCCGGCCAGAAGCGGACGCGGCTGAACCAGGAATAAACCGGTGAGACCCCATCCCCTTGCTGTTACCAACATCACTCGGTAGTTTACGTTCCGAGTTCCCTAACCCTCAGGTGTCTCAGACCTTCTTACAAATTTACTTGTAAAAGACCCTAGGCACGACTGAGATATATACCCCGGCCTAGAAGCTTCCTTACACACTCATCAATGCCACTTTCGAAAAGTTGCCGTGGAAGTGGAAGTTAGAACATGCCTGATAGTTTTTTATATTCGTCCAAACTGTTAATAATCTATGAGAAATAAAGGTCATCCCAGCAATATGAGTTAATTTTGATTTTGTGTTACAGTTTTTTTTTTTGTCATTTTCTGCAGGGGTAATTGTCTATTAAGTTAAGTATTAAGTGTATTAAGTGGTCGGGCGTGGCGTACCAGTTGTATGTGTGGCTGCTGGTGCAGGAGGTTGTGGGTTTGATCCCGCCTCGGACCATCTAATAGAAAAATTTTTTTTTTTTCTTTAGAAAAAAGCTTTTACACACCCGGTCACCTTCACCCAGCTAATGGCGCCAGCTGTGAAGTATAACTAACCATGAAAAAGCAGAAATTCTCTAACTATTGCCGTTCGGATTCGGCGTCCCTTTCTCTTGTGCGAAAAATTATAAGCACACACGCCAAGAGATTGAGAGAAGCTTGGCCCTGGCCCTCCTGGAGGTGCTGTTTGAGCCAATTTTACTTTAATTGTCTACTAAACGCCCTTTATAATGAATTATAATGAATTTGCGTGAAGTAAATAATTTGGGCTCATTAATGGTTCTTTTTTTTAATGATTTTTAAAGTTTCGGTTTTTCTTATGTAAAAAGGGGTAGAATCAAATTTGCTTTCGTAATTTAGACATCAGTTTTATTAAAATTATGTCTAAAACAAATTATACCTACTACTCGCAATTGTTTTGGTACATTATTTTTAGGTGTGGTGGCGAATGAATATTTTTCAAAACTTTTATCTTCCTTTTATTCGGTCACTCAATGGCTACAAATCGTAGAACATGTTATTCGTAATGGCCGCCTTTCGCCTTCTAGCAGCGCCGAAGTCTCTCTGGCCACTCATCGATCACAGTGCGCACCTCATGCATTGAGAAATTGTCCACTGCTCGGACAAGGGCGCGCTTCAAAGAATCAATATTTGGGTGCCGAGTAGAGCAAGCCATAGCCTCGAGAACGGACCACTGTTTGTTGTCCAATGGATTCAGGTCTGGGCTACCAGCAGGACAAATATCCGTAGAAATGAAGTTCGGTACATGGTTTTTAGGCCATGTTTGTGTCGTTTTTGCCTTGTGAGCTGGAGCTGAGTATTGTTGAAAGGTCCACGGCTTGTTTGTTTGTCTGTTTGTTAAACGATTCCTCTATGGTGAAAATTTTCTAGCCAGTAAACAGAATTCGTCTGTGGGCATTGTTCGCGCACTTACGACGCATTGCTTTCGATTTTGTCTTGCGGTTTAGTTTCAATGCTGTTGTGAGCAAGTGGCCGGTGTGTCTCTTGTATGCACTGAGTCCCAAGTCACGGTTTATGATGCGCTACATGCTGCCCTTGCTGATATTCATCTCACTAGACATGATTTTCGAATTCGATCATTCACGGCTTGTGGCACAGTGCGCGGATGGCCGGATTTTGCGCGGTCTTTTATATCATCAGTATCCTCATATAACTTCCAGGTAAGATACACAAAGTTCCGGATGATTTCTAGTGGGCGCAACATCCGAAAAATTTCACCTTTTTCGTAGCAGCATTTATGCAGGCCAATTACGACAACACGATTTTCGAGCGAGCCCCATTCCATGATTGCAAGCAACAGACTTCAAAAACTTTTGATGCAGTAATATAGTTTAAGTGTCACTTCTCATATAGACGTCAATTTGGAGTGGATGCGTTCAATGGTTCTCGAGAACGAGGGTGCTTAATACATGTACCAAAACAATTGCGACTACTAGGTAATTTGAAACTGTTCTGAACTTTTTCCACACCACCCATTAGAAATAAAGTTTAAAGCTGAGTACTCAGACAAACTAAATCGATTCCGACGGGTGTCAACTCCATATAAAAAAAGGGTGTCGGAAAGCTTTCAAAAATTCCGACAGGCCTCTTACGTTCGGTCGAACTCAGACAAACTAAAATTTCCGTTCCTGAGGAACGGAAAGCTAATGCGCCGCTAACTTGACAGGCGCACGGGCTTGCTTGACAAGCAGACACAGCTGATTCAATTCTGGTGCTCAGAAGCAAAAAAAAATACTTTGTAATTTTTTCGACACCTACCTGTCGGAACGTCAGCAACAAAAGCTCGACAAAAATCTTCGATTGGCATAATTTGAATCCAACGGTAAGATTTTGCATTTCCGATGACTTCTCCATTCCGCTAGAAACTGTTTAGTTTTTTTGAGTACTAAGCTTAAGGCGCGTTTTGTTTATTATGGTTTCTCAAGCAGGCCTACTCCACCTTAAAAAATGAGCTAGCGGTTTGGTCATAATTTTTATGCCTCAGCATCGGAATCCTGGGGAATGGGTTACATTTATAATATTACAATCTCTGAAGAAAAGTGAGTTTTTTTATTTAAATAGCGCAATTTTTATACGCAAGGAAAGGCGTAATAGAGCCGCCATCAGTATTAAAAGAATTTTCCGACGTGGTGGTTTTCCCGAATTGGAAAATATTTTTTCAATTTGTTTTCCCCGTAGAGCCCCGAATCTTACATACATCGGCTCAAAATCAGTGTTTTACGACTTTGCTGCTGCGGTTGCCAAAATTATTTGCCCTAAAGAGATTAAAAACGGAATTTTATTCAGATCGTTTAGAAAACAGCGATTGGCCTTGAACACATCCCCGCCGTCCATTTTGCAATGTTGTAACGCTGGTATTTGCAACAAACTTCAGTTGACCGTTAAAAAAAAAATGAAAAAAAATGGTTTTGAGTTGCGAATATCGTAAAGCCCCATCCATCGGTAGCGATATAGAGAAAGTAACGCAAAGACAAGGAGCGAAAAATATTTCCTATGCCCTTTTCTCAAGATGTCCACTTTCACCACACCATGGTAAAGGTTCCCTCCAGAACTCCAGCTTCATAGTCGATCTATTCCTCTTTGAATTGTGCTCCAGACCAGTAGTGTTCGCGCTTATAACGCCGACCATTTTCATCCTCGGCCAAAGTACAAATTTTTAAGCCAAGCTGGCCAAGCTGGATTAGCTTAAGTTGAGTGGCGGAGCTGCCAGCGTTTTTGGAGTTACTTTTTAAGTCGGCAAAACTCCACCTTGAGCCCCCTATTCCAACGCAAATTTTCCAAAAATTCCCAAAATTTTCACTCAATTTTAAGTATTTTTTTGTGAGCGCAGCCCTGCTAAATCGTCGTCGTGGGAGGAGGTTCAGTC